>MU743662.1:18541-94349 GCA_026770625.1 Nicotiana glauca | reverse complement strand
TGAGCAAGCCGTCAAAACCCAAGAGCATTGCTGCAAAATGCCTGTAAAAGCTCATTACCTCGAACACATACAAAGAATTAATCATACCCTCACCATGCCGATTCGATCTATTATCAAGCTATTCCGTCTATCAAATTTCTCTTTTTGTTTATCATCCACTTGGTATTTCTCCCTTGCTATAGCATCACAATGCCTCAATCCAGGCTGACCACACGAGACTCGCACATAAGATGACACTGTTTCAAACCCATGAGCCACTGAATATTCTCTCAAACATTCCCATAAATACCACGTTCTAGAATACTTTACTTTGAAGAACTTCCTACGAATCTAAATTCGTTACCATTACCTTCCAGATATCGATACATAGGATCCCATAATCGACATAAAAATACCACAAGCCTCAACATTTTCCGATGAAAACACGGTCTCTGACCACATACACGGTCTTGAGACACCTGATTGTTACATGTAAATCTTGAACACATTAGAAGCATTCTCGAAAGTCATTCACTCCTATTCCAACTGCAAATTACCTGACTTAACGAACATAACCACTCGTGCCTTATTAGCACTCTGACACAGTAGGACATCTCATTCCAATACAAACGAACATCTTCCTTCTCTATACACTGAGCATTCTTTATCAACAACAGCTCAAGACATCCTATTATTTCCTCACATCTACGAAGCACCATATAACCTTTATCAAAATTTTGCTTCACTTGTGCCATCCTCGGCTCATTTTCTGCAACCAGGACGCATCCGCCAGCATACCTCGAAATGGAAACAACATAGCACATAACCTTGCAATCAGCTAATCAACAGCAACCTCCCAACTTGGCTCGAAGCCATCTATTAGGACACATTAAATAACCCATAATACTTTTACTCTAATGATGCCACAATATTATAGTGATATTAAACTCAAATCATCTACCAGTTTATGAAAACACAGATCCTCGGATACTGAAATCCTCTACAAACCTCGCATTCATCCCCACATCAGCTGAGTCCACTCTCTGAAGCGATCCAAATTTTCAAATTACAACACGTACCTTGCAATTACACATGAGATATTCTAACAATATACATAATAATCGTACCCCTTAAGAACACTCCGCAGGAGATAACCCACTTTATTCGCCTCAATTTAGTATTTCAGCACACCTTCCACTGTCATACACATAACACATTCATTTGGTCTTCCTGAGTCTGAACTCTTACCGCCACATGTGATGCACCTACTTTCAAACTAGGAGATACGAAAACATTCTTCACGCGCCCATATTCAGGCCATACATCAAACCATAATAGGAAACGAATCACTTAACCGTTCATCTATTATCCAGCAGACTTCTTCGTCACTACCAAGTTATATAATTACATCTCGTAGTACTAACATACTCATCACATGAATACCAAACCGCCATTCCAGCTAATAGCGACAGTACTGGACATATAAGTTCATAACACTTGCTCACGTGATCAGCACCTCAGTGCTCAAGCCATAGGCAAGATCCAGCCTCAAGTCCTCCAGACTGGCCCAACATTAAACTCACGGAGGTTACATCTCGCCCCTTGATCGGGGAATCACAAGCCATCAAGGCACATACAATACTAAGTGCTCATGTGCGCATACAGACGTGAGAAAGGAATTTCAAGAGTATATCTCAAGTTGAATCAAGTACACACGATAAGAATTCCAAGAAAGTGAAGTTTTCCTAAAGGTTCTGCAGCCTCTCGAGGATAAATAAAGACGTCTCCGTACCGATCCACGAGGCTCTACTAAACCTGCTCAGGACTCGTGAGACCTAGTAACCTAGGCTCTGATACCAACTTGTCACGACCCAATTCCCAACCCGATCGTGATGGCGCCTCTCGTGAAGACAAGGCCAGTCAACTATCCCAATTAACCTCTTTCAAAATAATTAAACATAATGAATAGCAAAATATGCCTAAATGACATTTGTTAACAATATTTATAACCCAACACAGTTCGACCGGGGTATCACAAGTCACGAGCATCTAGAGAAGTCTAAGTACCAGTACAGGGCCAACAATATACAGAATGAAGTTTAGAACCAAAAGAAGTAACCCAGTGCCGCAAACGCTGGCGGTCATTCTACTCATCTACAATAACAATACCTTCAACCCGTTACCGGGTAAATAATACCTGCATCTGCACGCGAGGTGCAGGGAGTAAAGTGAGTACTCCAACTCAGTGAGCAATAAAAGTAAATAATAACTGAGCAGCAAGAAATCACGAAAAGCAAACAACAGGCTATAAAGACGCCAGGTAAAATCTCTGAGAAAATAGTAAAATCAAAGAACTCTTTAGAAGTGTTTCGGCTCAGTTCAAATCTTTTTTGAAAATGGTGTTTTCAATAATTACGAAAACTGTTTCAAAATATTTAGTGCTAATTAGCACAGAAAATTCGCCCCTCGGGCACAAATATCACAGAATAGCAGGTAAAAATGCAAGAAAGTATGCAAGATGAGCACATAATAGTTCGCCCCTCGGGCACAGCTCAAATTAGTACCATCCCCTCGGGCTTAATATCAAATGCTCAGAACAGTATCAGCCCCTCGGGCACAGTATCACATCACTCAGTACAACATCAGCCCCTCGGGCTCACTCTCAAATCACATGGGTACCCGCGTGGGTATGCAGACTCCGGAGGGGCTCCTACAGCCCAAGCGCTATATCATTATAAGGCCTGAAAGCCTGTACATATCAACATGATGCCTGAAAGCCTCCTCACAATACACTCGAGGCCTGCAAGCCTCCTCACAATACACTCGAGGCCTGAAAGCCTCCTCACAATGCACTCGAGGCCTGAAAGCCTCCTCACATCACTCGTCAGATCCTCAATCATGGCCCTCGGCCTCAATCATTCCAAAATAATCATAAACCCCTTGGGCATCTGTAAAACAAAAATGCTCAACTCAAACAATAGTTCAAATATCAGTTAAAACTCAAGGTTGAGTAAAAACATAGCTGAGTTCATGAAACAGTGTAATTCAAATGGACTGAGTTCAAATAATATTTCAAATAGTGAGGAAAACAGTGATGATAGCTCACAAGGAGTTCAAACTATCGGTAATAAGCCCCAAGTATGGCGATCAGCCCAAGTCATAGTGAAAAACAACAAGTCATAGTGAAATACGCGATAAAATCAACAACCGGGATGGACCAAGTCACAATCCCCCAATGGTGCTCTACCCCACGCTCTCTATCCGGCGTGCAAGTCACCTCAATATAGCACTATGTGTGCAAATTCGGGGTGTCAAACCCTCAGGATATCATTTACAAGTATTACTCACCTCGAACCGATGAAATCTCTAGCTCGCGACACCTTTGTCCCTCAAATCGGCCACCACGCACATCGAATCTAACAACAAAATCAGAGCGAATGCATCACAATATGCTAATGGAACAATACCCAATCGAAAACAATCGAAAAATAGCAAAAATCTCGAAACTAGCAAAACCCGAGCCCCGGGCCCACTTCTCGAAAAATTACAAAATTTACATCACCGGATTCATCGTCTCGCCACGAGTCCGTACATATAAAATTTACCAAAATCGGAGTCCAAATGTTCCCTCAAAACCCAAATTTTCATTTCAAAAACCCAAGACCTAGTTCTTCAATTTTTCACCCAATTTTCCAACAATTAAAGGTAGATTCTTCAATAAAATAGCATTTCTAGGTCGCTAGACTTACCTCCAATCGATTCCCGTCAAAACTCTCTTCAATTTCTACCCAAAAGCTCTTGAGGTGGTCCAAAAATGGAGAAAATATCAAATGGGTCGCGGATGAAATGACCTTATAAAACCCTTTTGTTATTGCCCAATTCCTCCTATTAGAACATGATGGTCCTCTCGCGTTCGCGATGCATAAATTTCCCTTCAGACAAAAATTCCCTTCGCAAACGCGTCTGGTCTCCCGCGAACGCGAAGGCTTAGGCCCCCAGACCAACGCGAATGCAGCCAATCAACGCGAACGCGTTGAACACCCAACTGGCCCTCTATTTTTCTTCTACGCGGACGCGTGCCCAGCAACCCGAACGCGATGCACCAATCCCTTAACCTACGTGAATGCGTAGCCCTAACACGAACGTGATGAACAATTCCCTGCCCTCCAAGCTTAACTCTACGCGTTCGTGGCACATACCACGCGAACGCGAAGAAGGATTTCTCTGCAACAGAATGCCTGAAAACCTGCAACTCCCAAGTCCAAAAATGATCCGTTTGGTCACCCGAAATCACCCCGATGCCCCTCGGAACCTCAACAAAATTTACCAACATATCCCAAAACATCATATGAACTTGTTCCAATCATCAAAACACACCAAACGACACAAAAATCATCAATTCACCACGGATTCAAGCCTAAGTTTATCAAATTCTTCCGAAACTCACATTCGATCAAAAACCCAACCAAACGATGTCCGAATGACCTGAAATTTTGCACACATATCCAAAATCACCTAACGGGGCTACAGAAACTCTCGAAATTTCATTCCGACCCTCGGATCAAAATCTCACCTATCAACCGGAATTCACCAAAATTCAAACTTCGTCAATTCAAGCCTAATTCTACACCGGACCTCCAAATTCAATTCCGATCGCACTCCTAAGTCAAAAATCATCCCCCGAAGCTACCCGAATCACCAGAAATCACATCCGAGCCCTCTAACTTAATAGTCAACATCCAGTTGACTTTTCCAACTTAAGCTTTCCTTAAAGAGACTAAGTGTCTCATTTCTTATCAAAACCAATCCAAATAAAATCTAACACACCACATACCGATAACGAAACATGAAGAAGCATGAAATGGGGAAAACAGAGCAATAACACATGAGACGACGGGCCGGGCCGTCACATCCTCCCCAACTAAACAAACGCTCATTCTCGAGAGTACTCAGAGTTTTCCTAGAAGCCAACCAATAGCTAAATGACCTTACCAAGCATATACCCGGGGCGATCCCACGTCACCCTATCTCTTATAGGTCCGACAACACAATATAGCTAAAATTTCCCAGTCTAGTCTAGCCTATAATTCATTGAACTACCTTTTCACTTTTGAAACCATCAATACGATCAAAACCTCACACCTATACTTTGAATAGTCCCGAACCAGCTATAATAACCCATACTTGTAACCTCAATGAAATCATACGATATACCACATACTCCAAGCACTCGAAACGATAACTTCTATTCATAGTGGTTATCCACAACAACCAAATACCAATAGAAAACCTCTTACCAGCTAAAGTCTTATTCCCAACACTTCGATATACTGCTAACGATAATTGAAACACGCAATAAATTGTAACCATTTCTCAGATCAACCATTCATGAAACCACTTACATTTAGACTAATACCATGGCAGATTCCGTGCCGAACCTCGATAATTTCCTTCTAACAAGATGAAATCACATATGTTCGTATTCATTAATGACTCTAACGAACACCTCGAATCCTACTCGCCACTCTGGTAATATAACACCTCAACACAGGCCTATGCCACAACATGCATAATACACGTATCAATGAGAAACAGTCTGAACATTCTCAAATCATGACGAATGACTCAAACGAAAGAGTTGTACCTCAAGCTCATCAGTACCATCACAACACACAGCTGAGACCTCGTCTCACATCATAGAAATAGAACACCTGAAGCTACACCGAATAGTCATAACTCCACGTAGCCTCGCTACAATGCGTGATCCTATCCCAACAGTGTTACACAAGAAGCACCTTAAATCGCTATGCTAAAATCAATAGCCACGCACAATTTTTGGTGCCTGAAACCAAAGCAATCCTTTACACCCATGGTGGAACAAATAACATACGACACGCAACCTGATAGATCATAACTAATACTCCATTTACCGAGCAACACTCAATTACTCTTCCCGATCGACTTTCTCTATGAATACTCAATAGAACCGCACCACATGTGCCAATATCCAACTAATTATGACGTCTCACAGCACAGAAGATCGACTCATAGATCTCCTCAGATCACTAACAAGCTCAAGAACGATCGAATCAACCTATCCCTCAACAATACAACTCGGGGCCAACCAAGCCAACTCTAAGCTAAATATATAGCCACCTCGGCCTGCCAACGAACTCAATATCAAGAAGCCAGAAGTTGTTCCTTCCAATACTATAACTTCTAACGGAGCCATATGATACGATGCCCGACACCATATCGATGCCGAAATCCACAATCTCGCCCAGCGACATGCCCGGCCATAAGGAACGCATCCGAAAAAGTCCTTCAATACCAGAACCAAATCAATGGTAGAAACCTCTATACCGACATCCGTCACAAAGGCCCAATTAAGGAAAGAAATCCTTCCCAGTCGTCCGCTGATCTTTGGAATACCAACCACTCTGCTATAACATAATCCAATGCACCTCGCCATGCCACCTCTGGCATTTTCCGACATAGCCCATAGCACACTAGTCTAGAATAACCCAACATTGAGACAATCAGTCTACACCCCAACATCATATCCACAATCTAATATACCAAGCAAAGAAAGATCCACTTGGGTCTCCAAATCCCAATAGCCGCTAAACGGAGCCGATACACACAATCCACAACCACCACATAGTCTGCACCTACGAACTCCCAGTCTCTAACTCCATATAGCACACGAATCACTGTACCTGATCCTAAATACCGCAGTATGAATACATATCACATCTTGAGTACCCAATCATTCCCCGAAAGATATTTTAAAATTCTCCTGTGCCATCAACTTAATCACATTGCTCTTTTTCTGCAACATATACCCTCATCGAATCTCTATGATTGGCAATACCATTTTCCTTAGTCATATGAGGATCATTCACCCTAATCATCTGAAGATCGATTCTTTAATCACTTACAACTGTCCGTGCTGCTTAAGAATTTAATGACTTTTCATTCCGAACTAAACCGAACCTTACACACACAAATCCCAATCCTCCACAACATATCGCATATACCATACCGCACTAGGATAACATGAGAACTTTTATCTCCCTTTCGCGCTGCAGACATCGATGCACTCAACTAGTCAAGAACTTCCATTGATCCCATTTAAAAGAAAAAATCATTACACACTCCATGCTTCGCATACCCATAGAAAATATATTCATCTTCAAACCACGGTAAAATCCAACAAGAACATCTCTGCCAACTTCATTTGTACAAGCTAAACTGCCAGGACTAAATCCTTCTGTCTAACCCAAGCTGAGCAAGCCGTCAAAACCCAAGAGCATTCCGGCAAAATGCTTGTAAAAGCTCATTACCTCAAACACATACAAAGAATTAATCATACCCTCACCATGACAATTCGGTCTATTATCAAGCTATTCCGTCTATCAATTTTTATTTTTGTTCATCATCCACTTGATATTTCTCCCTCGATATAGCATCACAATGCCTCAATCCAGGCTTACCACACGAGACTCGCACATAAGACGACACCGTTTCAAACCCATGGGCCACTGAATATTCTCTCAAACGTTCCTAGAAATACCACGTTCTAGAATACTTTACTTTGAAGAACTTCCTGCGAATCTGAATTCGTTACCATTACCTTCCAGATATCGATACACAGGATCCCATAATCGACATAAAAATACCACAAGCCTCGACATTTTTCGATGAAAACATGGTCTCTGACCACATACACGACCTTGAGACACCTTATTGTTACATATAAAATCTTGAACACATCAGAATCATTCTCGAAAGTCATTCACTCCTATTCCAACTACAAATTACCTGGCTTAACGAACAGAACCACTCGTGCCTTATTAGCACTCTGACACCGTTGGACATAATCTCATTCCAATATGAACGAACATCTTTCTTCTCTACACACTGAGCATTCTTTATCGACAATAGCTCAAGACATCCTATTATTTCCTCACATCTACGAAGCACCATATACCTTCAACCCACTACCAAAACCCGCAACCGGGTGAATAATACCTGCATCTGCACGCGAGGTACAAGGAGTAAAGTGAGTACTCCAACTTAGTGAGAAATAAAAGTAAATAATAATTAAGCAGCAAGAAATCATGTAAAGCAACCAACAGGCTATAAAGAAGCCAGGTAAAATTTTTGAGAAAACAATGAAATCAGAAAACTCTTTAGAAGTGTTTCGACTCAGCTCAAATCTTTTTTGAAAATGGTCTTTTCAATAATTACGAAAACTGTTTCAAAATAGTTAGTGCTGATTAGCACAGAAAATCCGCCCCTCGAGCACAAATATCACAGAATAGCAGGTAAAATACAAGTAAGTATACAAGATGAGCACATAAAAGTTCGCCCCTCGGGCACAGCTCAAATTAGTACCAGCCCCTCGGGCTTAATATCAAATGCTCAGAACAGTATCAGCCCCTCTGGCACAGTATCACATCACTCAGTACAACATCATCCCCTCGGGCTCACTCTCAAATCACATGGGTACCCGCGCTCAATGTGGGTGTGTAGACTCCGGAGGGGCTATAGCCCAAGTGCTATATCATCATAAGGCCTCAAAGCCTGTACATATCAACATGTGGCCTGAAAGCCTCCTCACTATACACTCGAGGCCTGAAAACCTCCTCACAATACACTCGAGGCCTGAAAGCCTCCTCAGATCACTCGAGGCCTGAAAGCCTCCTCACATCACTCGTCAGATTCTTAATCATTGCCCTCAGCCTCAATCAGTCCAAAATAATCATAAGCCCCTCGGGCATCAGTAAAACAAAAATGCTCAGCTCAAACAATAGTTCAAATATCAGTTAAAACTCAAGGTTGAGTAAAAACATAGATGAGTTCATGAAACAATGTAATTCAAATGGACTGAGTTCAAATAATATTTCAAATAGTGAGGAAAACAGTGATGATAGCTCACAAGGAGTTAAAACAGTCGGCAATAAGCCCCAAGTATGGAGATCAGCCCAAGTCATAGTGAAATACGCGGTAAAATAAACAACTGGGATGGACCAAGTCACAATCACCCAACGGTGCTCTACCCCACGCTCTCTATCCGGCGTGCAAGTCACCTCGATATAGCACTATGGGTGCAAATCTGGGGTGTCAAATACTCAGAATATCATTTACAAGTATTACTCACCTCGAATCGGTGAAATCTCTAGCTCGCGACGCCTTTGCCCCTCAAATCGGCCTCCACGTGCATCGAATCTAACCAAAAATCAGAGCGAACGCATCACAATATGCCAGTGGAACAATACCCAATCGAAAACAATCGAAAAATAGCAAAAAAGCCGGAACTAGCAAAACACGAGCCCCGGGCCCACTTCTCGAAAAATTACGAAATTCACATCACTGAATTTCTCGTCTCACAACGAGTCCGTACTTATAAAATTTACCAAAATCAGAGTCCAAATGCTCCCTCAAAATCCAAATTTTTATTTCAAAAACCCAAGCCCTAGTTCTTCAATTTTTCACCCAATTTTCCAACAATTAAAGGTAGATTCTTCAATAAAATAGCGTTTCTAGGTCACGAGACTTACCTTCAATCGATTCCCGTCAAAACTCTCTTTAATTTATACCCAAAAGCTCTTGAGGTGGTTCAAAAATGGAGGACATATCAAATGGGTCGCGGATGAAATAACCTTATAAAACCCTTTTGTTATTGCTCAGTTCCTCCTATGCGAACGCGATGGTCCTCTCGCGTTCCCGATGCAAAAATTTTCCTTCAGACAAAAATGCCCTTCGCGAACGCATCTGGTCTCCCGCGAATGCAAAGTCTTAGTCCCCCAGACCAACGCGAACGCGGCCAAACAACGCGAACGCGTTGAACACCCAACTAGCCCTTTATTTTTCTTCTACGCGGACGCGTGTCCAGCAACGCGAACGCATGCCGAGCAATGCGAACGCGATGCACCAATGCCTTAACCTATGCGAACGAGTAGCCCTAACGCGAATGCGATGAACAATTACCTGACCTCCAAGCTTAACTCGACGCGTTCGCGGCACATACCATGCGAACGCGAAGAAGGATTTATCTACAACAGAATGCCTGAAAACCTGCAACTCCCAAGTCCAAAAATGATCCGTTTGGTCACCCGAAATTAGCCCGACGCCCCCCGGGACCTCAACCAAATTTACCAGCATATCCCAAAATATCATACGAACTTATTCCAATCATCAAAACACGCCAAATAACATAAAAATTATCAATTCACCACGGATTCAAGCCTAAGTTTATCAAATTCTTCCAAAACTCACGTTCGATCAAAAACCCGACCAAATGACGTCCGAATGACCTGAAATTTTGCACACATATCCAAAATAACCTAATGGAGCTATAGAAATTCTCGAAATTCCATTCTGACCCTCGGATCAATATCTCACCTATCAATCGAAATTCGCCAAAATTCAAACTTCGCCAATTCAAGCTTAATTCTATACCGGACCTCCAAATTCAATTCCGATCGCACTCCTAAGTCACTAATCATCCTCCGAAGCTACCCGAATCACCGGAAATCACATCCGAGCTCTCTAACTCAATAGTCAATATCTGGTTGACTTTTCCAACTTAAGCTTTCCTTAAAGAGACTAAGTGTCTCATTTCTTATCAAAACCAATCCAAATCAACTCTAATATACCACATGCGGATAACGAAACATGAAGAAGCATGAAATGGAGAAAACGGAGCAATAACACATGAGACGATGGGCTGGGTCGTCACACTACAACCCAAAATCTTATGGCTACAATATGAAAATAGTTTCAAATTTGATTTGTTGTGGCAAAAGAATTAAGTCACTTGCTACAACTATATTTTTTGTGGCAAGAAATTTTTACCATCACAGCTACAACATAAAAAGAATTCGTGACAATAAGTATTGGTCCTCAGCCTCGGATCATGTAAACTTTGTAGCTAACTTTTAGCTACGCTATATTTTGCTACAAATGCTATGAAAAATATTATATTTAAAGTGTTTTGCCATGAAAATTTTCATATTTAGCTACAATGTATTTCGTAGTTATAGATGCATTATGTTGTAGTGCTAATCTTGTGGGACTGTTAATTTTTTTTCATGTATTCCTGTTCTAATTTTATTCGGGAAACGTTATTGTTCAATCGTGAGATGGTGAAGTAAGAGGTCTTTCAACTTGCCAAAGCTTGTTACTTAAAAGTGTTTGACGTATTCTCAAAAATTCAAGAAAAGAAAGGGTAAGAAACCGAGTTTGGTAATATATGTGTCCTTTGATCCTTCAACGTATCGGTCTAATGAAAGAAAGAGCTGCCGTAATGCATCACTTTTCAAATGACTAGCGTGTCAGGTTCATATTATCTGTTTTTCAAGGTTTTAGCATACCCCTTAATAAAAGTACTTAATATTATTAATTAATACTATATGTTATTTTCTAAAGTATCCTTTATCTTTCCTTAACTATCACATTTAGTCAATACTTTACTGATTGAAACAATAAGGTACTTTTAAGATATGTGAAACCTAAACATAGAGATGTGAGTTATGATGATTAATGAAGTTCCATTTAGAAAAGGAATGTAATATTTGGAAAACAATACTAATAATAACTTCGATTTAAGGAAGTCATTCTCTTAGTGTATCAATCAAAGTATGTCACTAGACACTCGTGTTTACGCTCAAAGCTAAAAGGCTTTTGTTACCCCGTTCAATTGAACTTATCACTAGCCTTTTCCCTCACAAGGGTTGTCTACAATTCTCTACACAAACCAACTTCTCAATACAGCAGATAACCAAGTTCCGGTTTGGAGTGGAGCTTATGTCAATAAAAAAGAAGGATAACTAAGCTAACGGACTACGAATAAAATCAACACACTATAAAACAAAAGACAAAAAACGCGAAAAATTAGCACGAACGGAAAGAAAGGCACACAGGAAACTAGATTGATACTATTTAATAAGAACATTTGTTTACTTTAAAAATGAATAACAATTCAATTTATATGCGGTTTTAAGAATATGTGGATTAGTTCAACACAGGCAATCAATAGCATTAGACAAGCGAATTAAAGATAAAATAAATAACCAAACCAATTGTAGTATTGAGTGTGGGCTCAGTTGTGAGCTTAACAATAAGTCTGCCTTCGATTCAGAGCCAAAATATATATGAAAAGTTGCGAACAAGAATAAGAACCTTTGAATAGCTTACAAGCAGAGAAAATAATTCTATATTGCCTTGGTATACGTGTTATAGTATCCTTCTTGAATAAAAATTATCTCCTTTATATAGTATGAGAGTTTCATCCCTAGTACAGTTCTAAGAAAAGTAAAAATATTCCTTTTCGTTGATTACTGATCTTTGTTGATACGGGCTGAGATTCACGCCGTGATATCCGGTCGAGCACGGATATTACAGCCCTTTGCTAGTCATGGGAAACTCCTTTGTAGTGTTCTCCGAAGTCATTGGGCTCGTACCGGGTTCGGAGGGTGTTGTCTTATCAGGCCTGGTGACAAGCACTCTACTCGGACCTTAGCATGAGAAGCTCCCAGCTTCGATTCGGATTCTATACAATCGCGTCTTTACTTCGTTTGCCTCATTGGTAAATTAGGTGCCCATTAACCCTGGTTTTGCCCGTATACAGATAGTCCCCTTGTTTCTCCGAGAGTAGATTTTCCAAAACGATGGGAAACGATAGATGTTCTCTTTTTCCTTCCTTCGTACATTACAATTGAGAGGACGAAGAAGCTGAAATTTCCCATCACTCATGTTGTTTCGATTTTGGACACGCGTCAGCCATCGGTTGGTTGTCTTCGAATGTGAAACGTCGCGTGATAGGGATAAAAGCTTCTACCCTTTGCCTTTTTTTCTTTATCTGATCCAGGTTCCACCATCAAATTTTCTAGCTATTACCAACTATTTCAAACCCTCATATCTCCATCTTTGATCTTCAAATTTCTGCAATTGTTCTAAGGTTCTTTCCCAAATCTTCATCTTACCTTCAAACCTTCATACTTTTTTCTTCAACCTTTGAACTTGGTCCTTCAAATCTTAAAACTTTTTCTTTAAATTTTAATACTCTCATATAGTAATGTCTAAAACTTCCAAGTCAGTTCCTCAACAGGTCGCTTCTTCATCTTCCCACCCTAGCCAGAAACACTGAGGTGGCTGCTTCTAAGGCGGCTGTTCCCGAAGTGGTCCCTTCTGAGGTGGTTGCTCCCGAGCCTCGCATGAAAAGATTTATACTCGTGGGTTTCTCAATCCCAGGCAACTTCAAATTTGAGAAGCCTTCATCCAAACAGGACCTGGGTGAAGGAGCATCGAGGTATATATGATCCGTTACTGAAAATGTCTTTCCTGTTGTCCGAGAGGAGTGTAAATAGGAAGGCAAGGATGTAGTAGTCCCCGGGCCTGAATATGCTATTAATACCCAAGTGGAGGGTTTTTAAATGTTTACAATTACCCCTTCATACTGGGTCTGGTAGACCTAGTTGTTTTGGACTTTTGTAAGAGATACGATGTATGCTTTGGGCAAATATACCTATCTTTGGAGGATCATGATCCTCCACTATTATTTTTTGAATAATATCGAGTCTCATTGGTTCACCCTCGACCACCTGCTCCGTCTATATAGTCCCCAAATTTTTTGAGGGGGATTGATCAAGCTCACTCGTCGGGCCAGCAAGGCCCACTTTTTGAGTATTGACGAAGATCGAGATCGAGATCGAGGCTGCCAGGGGTGCTATATTTGAGTGTATATCGAAGACTTGATCCCTCCCGATTTCATGCCATTCCATGAGAAGTGGAATGCATCTCATAAGTGCAGCCTTTCCTTAAGTTTCAATTTTTCTTCATTTCCTTTCTCATCATTCGTATTTGTGGTTGTGCAGCGGTTGCCTGGGTTCCAAATACTGTCTCCCGGCTCAAGGAGTGGATCAAAGGCATATACAAGCAGATGTCATACTTCGAGCGCTCATGGTGCAAGCTTTTGAAGGGCCGATGGGAGGCCCATTCTCATGGTAATGTTCTCCTTTGAATAGCTATTAATGTGCTCTTACCCCACATTATAGTGACCTTTCTTCTTTCTTTCATAGGTTTGCCTAAGACCACTGAAGTTAGGCCTTTGGAAGGGGATGAGGATGTACCCTTTCCCATTGATCCTTTCATTACGAGACAGCCCGAGGCTACCAAGGGGGAAAAGAAGAAGAGGAAAAGAAAGTTTTCGGGCACCTCGAGCTCTGAGATGAAGCCAAAGATGAAGTTGGCTCATAACCCCAAGAAGAGCACCAACTTTTGGGTTTCAGATTTCGACTCGCTTCTTCAGCTTAGGGATGAGTCCGAAGAAGATGACATTTTTTGCAGCTCATGGGTCGAGTTGTCTGGGAGCAGGCGGTAGCCAAAGAGAAGAATCATGAGTCCAACCTCCCTCTAACTCAAAAGGCCGAGACGGAGACGAGGGTTTAGGCCTCCCAAGAAGCTGGTTCTTCTCCAAATGAAGCGACCGGTGTGATAGACATCGTGGAGACTCCCTCATACACTGAGTCCATGCTTGAGAAGGCCCTAGCAGGAAAAGAGAAGTCAAGTGAACGAGTTCACGGTGCGGAAGAATCCCTTCATACCTTCTTTGATGACGTGGATTCATCCACTTTGGAAGATTCTTCCGGGATGGGTGACCTGTAAGTCTCGAAGAATGACGTATCTTCGGAAGCAAGCGGGCCAAGTTTGAGCCCAAAATTGGTTAATCAGTTTTCCGCTCCAAATGAGGACCCCAGCTACAAGAGAGTGGTTATTCTTACTGTCCCAGAGGATGCTCGAGTTCTATCTGCTGCTGTGGGCATATCCAGCTACCTCTTATGCTTGGTGACCAGGGAGGACTAGGCTTAGATTAATGAGGTGGGTGCACCGTGTCTTTTAAACTACGCTCAGCAGGTGCTTAGCTGGGTAAGCCATCAATATCCCTTTTGAATTTGACTAAGGTTTTGGTATTTCTCACTACTTTCATCATTTTTCATGCCTCGGTACTCCAGTATAAGAGCTTTTTTTGATACTGCTTCGAGATCAACCAGCTCGAGTTCGAGTTCAAGGAGAAGGCTCAAAATAAGGATATGTATAAGCTCCTCAATGAGCATCAAGATGGGGCCATCAAGGACCTTCAGGCCAAGCTAGATAGAGCTCAGAAAGAAACTTCTACCCTAAGGTGGGAACATTCCGACCTGGTTGAAAAGGTAAAGGTCTTTGAATTTAAAAATGAGGAGCTAGCCATGGAGACTAACGACAAAACCTTGTAGGTCCAATAGAAGATCAACCAAATCGACTAACTCCAAATTAAGATGAACGAGGTCCAGACCATGGCCTATGGGCGGAAACACAAAATGGACCTGCTAGCTTCGAAGAAGGAAATCACCTAGGCAAAGCTAGCATCGGTAGAGGTCCAACTTCGGGTGGCAATGAAGAAAGCTGACAAGCGGCCCCTGCTGAAGGATGATCTCCAAGCAAAATTGTGTTCGACTGTTGCATAGTTGGATGCCCTCTGTAGAGAATACAAAGCATTAAAGTCTAAGTTGGACACAACCTCCGCCGACACCGAAGAGATGGTGGACCAGCACAAGGACGATGTTGAGGCTACCGAGACTCGCATAAAGATGTAGGCTAAATGTATGAGGCGGTTCTCTCAAAGGGAGACCCTCGAAGAGATCCACGCCTGACGCTTCGACCCGTCCGCCGGGATAGAGAAAGCAATAAAGCTTGAGGCCGAAGCGAAGAAACTTTTCGAGCTTGAAGGTGTCGAAGACTCCAAGGATTCTAAGGGATCCAAAGGCTCTGATGGTTCTGGCGATGATTCGGCCCTGGTGAAGACCAGGCATGAACGCCACAGAAGATTTTTAGTTTTTGTATGTTTTTTATTTAGTTTGAGGCCATTTTTGTGAGGCTCTTGTAAATACGTTCCGAACTCTATAATTTCCCTTTCTAGAAATTTTGAGTCTCTACGTTGTTAGCATCTCTTCATAATTTCTGTGAGCACGTGATTTTTGCCCTATATGAATTACTCCCGTAAAATATCAGAAAATAATTTTTTCCAATTTTTGCAATTTTATAGGATTTTTTGTAGAATTTTATTAATTATTTGCATTTTTGTGGGGCAATTGCATCTATACCCGCTTTTTGTGCCACCTTTTAACCTGTTCCCACTTTGCAAAAAAAATTACAAACGTACCCACTTTTTTCCATAACTTCAGCACACGGGGCTGAAGTAGCAAAGGCAATCACACAAAACTTCAGCATTTTAGTAGCTGGACCTGAAGTTCAGCTCTAGAGCTGAAGTTTTTGTTTTGTAACTCGCGAACTTCAGCACTAGAGTTGAAGTTTTATTTTATAAGTTTTTGTTTAGTAACCGGAAAACTTCAGCTCTAGAGCTGAAGTTTTTGTCTTTGTAACCGGAAAACTTCAGCTCTAGAGCTGGAGTTTCTATGTTGTAACTAGAAAACTTCAGCTCTAAAGCTGAAGTTTGCCAGTTATAAAATAAAAACTTCAGCTTTAGAGCTAAAGTTTTTGTTTAATAACCCGAAAACGTCTGCTCTAGAGCTGAAGTTTCTCAGTTATAAAGGGAAGCTGAAGTTTTTTAAAGAGTGGGTACAAATGCAAATAAAAAGACAAAGCGGCTACAGGTTAAAGAGGGGAGCCCAAATAGGGCGGCCCGTGCAATTTAGTACATTTTTGTGCATACTTAATTTCCATTAAATATAAAAAAAATACCAAAAATACCATGCATTGCATTTAGATTTTGTGTTTATATTTTAGGATTAATTAATTAATTAATTAGTTGCTTTATTAAAATGAAAATCACAAAAAAGGCTCATTTTTACATTCTTAGCTTTTAAATTTCGGATTATTAAGTTTTTCTCTTTAAATTTAGGATCAATTAATTTTTTATAAATATTATAGTTAGACAATTAGCTTAATTTTATAATTTGAATTAATTTAGGAATTTAGCTTAGGTTTTTAATTAATTAAAGAAAGAAAAAGAACAACAAAAAAGAAAAAGAAATTGGAAAAAAACTGGTTTTAAATTGAATTAGGCCAAACCACTTTAAAAGCCCAAAATTTTTTCCTTACCCATCCCAAACCGGGTTGACCCGACCCGACCCAACACCTGAACCCTATTCTTCTAATATAATTAGACCTGGTGACTCTAGACTAGAGAGCGCCGCAAGACATACATGACCTCGACCTTCGTTTCTGATCTTCTTCTTCAAGTACACCACCGAACTGGTTGTTTTTTGTTCTTCTTCAACACCAACCAGCAACAAATCTCCATCGAAACAACCTCATAGATCATAGCTCGAACTCTGTTTTCATGAAAGATTGCGTGGGAAAGGGCCGTGTTCGAGTTTCTCCGTTGAAATAAGTTGATCGAGTATTCCGATTTAAGAGGAGAGGGCCGATTTGCCGCCGATTTGAGGTTCCGTCCGAGCTACTGTCAGATTCGAGTTCTTCCGGCGAAGTTCGGTCAGTCTGTTGCTTACCGAGGTTCCGTCACGATATTATTGTTTGAAAGCTTCAAAACAGAACGAGTTTTAAATTTCAAGTTCTATTGAAGGTCCATTTCTTACATCTATTTATATCTATTTCATTATATTAATTGACGAATGGTGTAAATTGTTTGTTGCTCTATTACTTTTTGTTTATTTAATTCAGTTTGCCAGATCATTTCGTTACCTTGAGTTCATCCTGGTCAAACTAGTGTAGCACTCAAGTGAATGAGATTCTGATGGGAAGTAACAATATATATTTCAATTTGATTTAAGAAGGGAACGTAACTTTTTCAGCTAAAGTTGATGTTTGTCAAAATATGAAACGATAAAGAAACTAGTAATAATGGATATGCTGAGATATATGTTAAGATTAGTTGGGTTTAGTCATCATGATTCGTGTTTTGTTTAGTGCTTTTGTATGTTTTGATTATTTGCCTATTTAGATCTTTTGAATGGCTGGAGTGTTTGTTTGATGGAACGTTTATTTCTATTTTTCTTCATTGTTTGTTCCTTTTGATTACTGTTTATGAGTTTTGTGTGAAATGGGCCATGGGAGTTGCGCACCATGAATGAAAAGCAGAGTCTGTTTAATCGCTGACAGTTGGGTAGGTAAACTTTTTAGGCCCGTAATTAAATCACCGCAACTACGGTTATGGTTCCCGTGACGTAGTTGTGATACTTAATCCCTAATTAGTTAGATATCAATATCCGTTGTTCATTTAGTTGAATGTTTTTCCTGTAGAATTCGAGGCGTGCCATTTAGGAAATTTTCATGGCCCTTGCGAAGTTAGAAACGCGTAGTTGCTTTTGGCGCGTTGTTTTAATAATACTACCTTCCTAAATTCGGGTGTGCATTTTATGTGACCCAAATCTAAATCTTAATAACGTTTGATAAAATATGTTTCGGATCGCGGGTACATTTCATGTGACGCGATCCAAAGACATGTTTTATACTACGTTAAATCTTCTTTAAAAATAAGTAAAGCGGTTCTAAAGTTAAATGCACATAGGTTCAAAATGTTCTAAAACCAGATAATTAAGCCAATAATAAAAGTTGAGCGACCGTTCTAGAACCATGGAACTCGGGAATGCCTAACACCTTCTCCAGGTTAATAGAATTCCTTATCCGGATTTTTGGTTCGCCGACTGTAATACAGAGTCAACCCTTTCCTCGATTCAGGATTTGAAACCGGTGACTTGGGACACCATAAATCTCCCTAGTGGCGACTCAGAATCTCTTAATAAACAATCCCGTTTCGACTGTCCTTTAATTGGAAAAACTCCCTTTATTATACCCTTTTCGGGGGTATAGTGAAAAAGGAGGTGTGACAGCTCTAGCGACTCTACTGGGGAAAAGAACCCAGAACTTTTGGTTCAGGGTTCAGAAATCGGGCTTAGAATAATTATTATATTTGGCTTTATCTGATTTTTGTTACATGTTTGGGCCTAATGTGCTAAGTGTTACCGCTTTGATATTTTATGAACTGTATATAAACTGTTACGAAACTCATCTTCTCAGTCTTCTAAATCATGAAGAAGGGTGCACTTCGTGTGACTTCTTTGTTGTCTATATTCCAATCCGATTTTAGAATGAGGTTCGGATAAGTTGCTAAGTCGGTGAAGCTTCTGTATTCCTGGTACGCTGCCTCCCCCTCGGCTCGAGGTGTCCGCTCGGGTAAGCCAGGTCTAGAACAATAAACCCATTTTTTAAACCTAGTATAACAAAGTCTCATGCCGGATCCCTAGCAGGAACGTTTGTTTGCATCATGTGCATTTGACTTAGGGGACTCAATACAGTGGTTGGGTCCGTCTAGGACAGGTGACTTGAAATGAAAAGACCATCCTGATATATCCTATGTGATACATGTTGTATTCATTCAAGGGTAAAGGGTCATTTGGCGGACCAATTATAGCTGAGGGCAAATGAAAACAATGAAAAGAAAAAAAAAATAATGGAAAAAAAATGAAAAAAGAAAAAAAAAAGGGTGAAGTATGAAGATAAAGCGAGTGGGGCCTAATTATGTTTTCTGTCAGATTTTTGCTAAGGAAAAAAAAGGAGTTTGAAAAATTCAAAAAGATTTTGCATTCATTTTTCGAAAATAAAAAAAAGGAAAGAAAATCCAAAAAGATTTTGCATATTTTATCATTTTTCAAGGAAAAGACAAAAAATATGTTTTCTCTAAGTTAGTTATTTTTTTAATTTTCGCCCGTATCCAATCTGCCCGAACTACGCATACCTGATTCTCGTCTTTTGGGGCGTGATATGTAGGCAACCCACATAGGGTTTGGTCTTCCTAATAACTCTTAGGTTCTTGCCTTTGCGGGGTCTTTGCCTAATTTTGCACTCCTAGCCACCTTTTGGGTAAATAAGTCATTTTATAAAAATAGCCTCAATCATGTATTGCATGTGTCCAGTAGGGAGTGCTATTGTCTCACATAATGTTGGTTTAAAATTTTCTCATACAGGTGTGGATCTACTTACCGAAGTTTGCGCATGACGGACACCTCGTGACCATCTAGTGAGGATCGCTCAGTCAGGAGTTGCTTAAGGAGATTTATTTTATTTTTGTATTTTGAGTCTGTTCTTCATTTTATGTCGTCTTTTACTTTCTACTTTTGTACAGTAATGTCAAGTCTTTTGTTATTGTATTTTCTGTTTTATATTCAAAAAATGTGCTGTAACTCAAAAATCTAAAAAAAAAAAAAAGAGATGTTGCATTTTATATTTCCGTTATAAGTTTTCTTTAGACTACTAATTCTAAAAATGGAAAAAAGAAAAAATTTTGAGGTTGTTTTTCCTTTAGGCAATTAATATCTAGGACTTAAAATATATTATTTTTATATTTCCTTTAAGTATATTAGGACAAAAATTCAAAAAAAAAAAAATTTCTTTTATTACTTCTTTAAAAACTTTCTTTAAGATGTTAATTCCAAAATTCAAAAAGATTTTCTTTCGAGGTTCTTCTTTGGAAATTAATGAAAAATAAATTTTTTTTTATTTTGATTAGAATTTTAGGATATTATACATAGAAAAATATAAATACTTTATCTTTTGTTTATCATTAGAATTTTTTTTTAGGCAATAAAAATTGAAATCCAAAAAAACATTTTGTTTTATCTTTTTAATTGCTTGTTTCGAAATTTTGCATCAGGATATCAAATGAAAATTCAAAAAAAAATTTGTGGTTTATTCTTTAGATTTTCTTTTTAAAAAAATAAAACAAAAAGAGAATTAAAAAATATCTTTTCCTTCTTGAGTTTTTCCCTTGATAGAGTATTTGTTTCAAAAGGAAAAAAAAAAGAAAAAATATGCCCATTAAGCTTGAGTTTAGAATAGGTCATAGAACATTAAGTCTAGAAAATTCAAAAAAAAAAAGGGATTTGCTTCTTTTTATTTCTCTTTTCTCATCAGAGTCGTCATTAAAGAAAAAGAAAAAAATGTCAATTTGTTTACTTTATTTCCCGTTGTTCCAGAACTATGCAAAGATCTGATTCATGCGGGGTCATGATACGTAGGCAACCTACGTAGGATTCGATTGAATTATTTTTTATTATTAAAATAAAAAGAAAAAGGAAAGAAGAAAAGAAAAAGAAAATAAAAGGAAAAAGGGAGAAAAATAAAGAAAAGATGGTGAAATTGTGGGAGGTGAGAAATGAGAAGGAAGAAAAAGAGCGATAATTAGAAGGAAAAAGCGGAAGAAAAAATAAGCAAGCAAGTGCTAGAAAATCAAAGAAGAGAAGATTCAGATGGACAAATTGGGATGATGCCAACTGACCTTCGTACCCTCGAAGTCATTTCAGAATCGATAACTGTGGCTAGGTGCATTGCATTAAATGTGATATTTTTAGCTGTTAAATGTCCTGATGCTAACATGATTACTTCATTTTGGTCTCCTCATTATAGCAGAAGGGTGGTTGGTTTGTGGTTCTTAAGGTAACTCTTCCGTACAACACAAGGTCAAAGGGTAAGGTAGTCATGGCTAGCAAAAACTTAGGCACAAGAGTTGTTGACCCATCAAGGGAGTTTGTGGAGTCAGAGTCTGAATTGAAAGAGGAGGTCCAAAGGGTGAAACAGCAGATGGCAGAAATGTATCGGTGTTGGATCACGGGACATCCTCCACCTTCATTCCCCACTAACTACACTGAAATCCCTGCAATTATCCCACCACTATCACAAATCCGGATTCCCACTGCTACTGATATCTCCCCACAACTTTTTCACACTCTACCCACCAAAACCACCTCATATACCGCTCCTTTGGCAACTCATGCTCTTGCAGCTCCTCCACCAGCTATTTCTCCTCGATCCTCTAATGAGACCGTATTCAAAGTCCCTGATGCCCAATACTATGCTCCAGAACCAACTTTCAAAGTCTCGGATCCATATTCTCACGCTCCTTATTTAAGGCTCATGGTGAAACTGAAAAAGCCTGGTAAGAGAGTGGAGCAAGAAGAGATATCCAGGAAGGTGAAAATCTTAGAGCAATCTTTAAGAAACATGCAAGGGATAGGGAGCCAGATGAGTGTGTCTTACAAAGACTTGTGCTTGTTTCCTGACGTCCAACTGCCTGTTGGGTTTAAGACGCTAAATTTTGATTTGTATGACGGGCACGGAGATCCCGTGGCCCATTTGAGAGGTTACTGCAGTAAGATGAGAGGCGTTGGTGGGAAAGACAAATAATTGATGGCATATTTTATTCAGAGTCTGAGTAGGGCAGCTCTGGAGTGGTACACCCGCCAAGATGCTAACAGGTGGTACAAGTGGGACGATACGGCTCAGGCCTTTGCTATGCACTTTCAGTATAATATAGAAATCGTCTTGGATCGTTGGTCCCTTGCCAAGATGGAAAAGAAGCCTAATGAAAGCTTTAGGGAGTACGGGCTCAGATGGAGAGAGCAAGCTTCCAGAGTCAATCCTCCAATGGAAGAAAATGAGATGGTCGACTACTTTCTTCAAGCTCAAGAACCAACTTACTTTGGGCATTTCATCACGGCTGTAGGTAGGCCTTTCAATGATGTGGTAAAAATGGGAGAAATGATAGAAGATGCGCTGAATTCTAGCAATATCATGAGTTATTCTGCTTTAAAAGCCACAACACAAGCAATTCAGAGCGACACAGAAAGCTCGCAGGGTCAGAAGGAACACGATGATGTTGCCATGGTTGTTTTAGAGTCACGACATGGACCAAAGGATCCGCCTCACCAATATACCTAGCCTCAACTCCAACCCCAAACCTATCCCCGAGTTCCACATAATCAACCTCAGTATTATCCTCTGAACAATGTCCGGTCATATGTCTAACCACTAGGTCACTCCCTAAGGCGAGCGCCAGCACCGTATAATGCATTCTTGCCTTCACAACATTTTCGAGCACCCAACAACCCAAGAAAATAGGGGCAGGGAAGAGAACAAAGGCAAAGAAATAGTTTCACGCCAATTGGGGATTCCTATACAAGCTTATTTGAAAAGTTAAAGCATTCTGGCATGATTGAGCCGCTCCTCGGCTATACTCCAGACCTATATGCAAAAGGCTTGATCCTACTGTACGATGCATGTACCAATCTAATGTCCAAGGGTATAGCATTGAAGATTGTCGTTCTTTGAAAAGGGAAATAGAAAGAATGATTCAAGAAGGGGTAATTGTGGTTAATGACAGTGACAGGGAGCACGCGAATCCTCTTGGGAACTTGTTGACTGAATATTGAAGTTGGTAATGGTCTTGGCAATATTGATGAAGAACTCAGTGGCTAAGATGTTGAGTTTGAGGATTGGAAAGATGCACTTTTCTTGGTTAGCCACGGAGGAGTTTTGGTGGTTGATTTTGTTGTCATTTCTCTTGTCCGGGTTATTTTAGGGTTGTAATCCGGATATTGTCTTGTGATTCAAACCCTTCTATCCTTTTATTTTTTCTAGTTCTTTTAGTTGTAGTATCTCATTTAGTGTTATCTAGGTTTGTTTTATGGTTGTACCCCAGTTTAGTTTGCTTGTTTTGTTGTTCAAACCCTTTCACCATCTGTCTAATGCAATTTTCTATTTTCTATTATTTCTAGTCATTTTTGTTAGTTTTCTTTTCCTTTTATAGTCATTTTCCTATCGACTCTAGTGACATGACGTGCACGCGTAATTCTCAGCCTGTTCTTAAAAGTCAGTTTAATCATGAAGCAATGAAATAATTTTGAAGATGTAGGGACATTTGAGGGAAATAAGTGAAGGCATTTTGAGATCACTTCAAGCCTGAATTGTGTGAAATTGGGGCAGATAGAATATAAAGAAACACTATTGAAACGCATCCTGCCGCATTAGGTTGAAGCTAAAGGCAAGTTTGCCCCTAATTGGCAGGGGTCGTTCGTGGTAACGAGAGTATTGTCCAATGGTGCTTCGTATTCAGCAAATGTAGAAGGCGAATATGTGGATATGGTTATCAAGTCTGGTACAATCAAAAGATGTTGCGAATGTTGGTTTGTTTAACTGTGTTGTTTGTACTTGGCATGTTTTGAAGATTAGAATGACGAATACATTTTGTTCTGCTATCTAAACACCTTATCCTTTGTTACCCCTTTAATCCTTATTTATTTTTCTTCATACCCCTCTTTTGGAATCAGTAGCAAAGATTAGAAACAAAGATAAGTAAAGGAAAAGAGCGAAGAAAAATGAAAATGAAAAAAAGGAGAAGAAAATGAAAAAAAAAGAAGAAAAGAAAGAAAAGACGAAAAACAAAACAACAAAAAGAGAAATAAGGAAGAAAGAAAAGAAAAAGAAAAGAAAGAGAAAGGAGAGAATCATAACAACAAAGCAATTACTATGACATGTGTCGACGCCCTCCTTTTTCCCTCGCGGGATCGGGTTCACGACATTCGGGAAGATAACTCTTTTCCCACTTTGGGAATTGGGTTTTTTGAGAGTTTGGAGAGTCGCCACCTAATGATTATTGTGCATTAGGACACTTTTAGAAGAATTAAAGATGCAGACCAGAGTTTTGGGTAAGGGCTTGAAATTATCTCGAGGGGAAGGTGTTAGGCACCCCTCAAGATCCACTAGTGTGGTTTCCGGCCATGCTACAATTGTGACTTTAGATGTAAATGTAAATAAACAAGTACAAGAAGCACAAAGGTTAAAAGAAGTGCTGAATTTTAAAGGAGAAATTTTTTGTAAAAACGTTCAAGTAGAGGAAAAGGTCAAGTACTTAGTGCAAATAATCCGAAAGATCATGCGAGAAGCAGAAATTGAAAATGCAATAGCTTTAAAGATTCAGAAAATTTTGTTAAACTAATAAAGGAGGAGAAATGGGTCCTAGGTTTGTACATTACATGGATCATTCGCACAACACTGGTACTCAGTTGTACGCGGAGTGTTATCGTGTAATCATCATCTCCATGTCTACCCTTCCCACCCCGTTAAGGTATTAAAGCGCGGAACGGTATCGTTTACTTATCGCATGCTACTACCCGTCCCAATCCTATTAGTCCCGGGATATTAGGACTTCTAATCCTAAAGGGGAAGAAAGGGATAGGGGCATTTGTGGAGTTTAAAGGATAAATTCTAGCTCGACATTCAAAACAAGTATCAAGTAAAAGGGGGGAACAAACAAGCATACAAGGCTCAAATTAACCCCAGAAGTCAAACAATCATTTAGTTTAGCATGACTTGACAAATACTGATTTGGTCTTAAGATTTAAATTAAGCAGCAAGCGGACTGGTTCAAGACATGTATTTAAACAGAAAGGCTGCATTAGGCAACTCGGATACAGTTGTCAGGGACTGAACCAATTCATTAATTATCCAACCTTTTGTTTATGAGTTGAAATAAAAACCTAGGCGTAGGATCTATTAATTTCAGGAAAAAGATGCAAAGAGTTACCAGTAGTTTCAGAAAAGATGCAAGTTGATTTTCGAAAAAAGAGTTATCAGTTTAAACAAAGAGAAAAGATGCAAACCGATTTTAGAAAAGAGTTACCAGTTGTTTCAGAAAAGAAGTAGACTAATTAAAAGGGTTACAAGTTTCGGGGGAGTGCAGATTGGTTATAGGAAAAGGTTTACCAATTTTAGCGGTTTTCAGAAGTAGAAAATTACCAGTTTTATTAAGGACACGAGTTCCAGCAATCGATACTACTTAAGAACGAATGATGCTATTAAAGACGAGGTTTCCTATAGGCATGCTTTCTATACGTTTACTGATTTTAACACCCTTTCATGACATTAATAGGAGTCTTATACACATGATGTCTATATGCAACTTTGTTATTAAGCCTATAAACGGTTTGCCTAATGAAATTTGTATATGCAAAAATGCAAGAACCTATAGACATGATTTGTATATGTGTCATTACAGAACATGAATGTTAAATCCTATAGACATGCTTTCTAGATAATTTTGCGGTAAAGTTAAGCATTAAATGATATGGGCATGGTCTCTATGTGATTGAATCAGTATTAAAGACCCTATAGGCAGGATTTCTAGCTTGATAAAAAATAAAAAAATCCTAACTCGTGATTTCTACCCCTTGGATGCTAGAAAAGTAAAGACCCCTTCCACACCCTTTTTACTATACTCCCTGAGTTTTATACAAAATTATTACAAACCAATGAATCTAACTGGAAAATTAAAGATACATCAAAAGCTAACAGCTAGATCCGAGGATCCTAATTCAACATTAATGTCTAATAACATGCGATTGAGCCACTTCCGGGAAACGGATTTCCAAAGCCTTCTCTTTATCCAAGGTGTTTCAAAGTTCCAAGGAATCTCAGGGATTCCAGGCATTGCTTACACCCAGGATACTATCAGAATTAGAATAGTGCAGTGTGGAAGAGCCAGCTCTCATGCATTCAGGTTCAGAGGGATCTCAGGGGTCCCAAAGCATGGCTTGCAAGAGAGGGGCAGAACTTATAGCTAAGTAAGTGCAAAGAGAAAGGGGAATTGGGGAACCATGGCAGGTGGTGGTCATACCTAGCCACAAAGTAGGTTGGCACACCCCTGACCACTTGTTTGGTTGAACAAGTTAGGAGCAGACCTTTTGAAGGTTAGACCAAAGTCTAGATAGTGATTAAGACACTATCAGACCCCAGTACAGGGCTTAGACATATAAAAGGGGAAAAGGGAACGGGCATTGATTGAGTTTGGGATTCAAAGAATCCAGTTCAAGATCATAACCATAACTCACATACAAAGGGTAAAGGGTAAGGGGATTCATAAAGTATCAAATTCATGACAAACAACTGATTGCATACATAATTTAAATACTGAACTATAAAGGAAAGGGGAAACATGCGACAATATGCTTGGAACAAATGGGCAGAATTAAACACATTGTTGTTGAGGCATGTAAACTAATTGAGACATACCAGTAGAGAAGAAAAAGATTGCAGAAGAAAGTAAACAAAGTCCAAAGCAGTGCGAGTATCAGAAAGAGAGTGTTTAAGTGAGAGTGAATTGTGAACTCAGATTGTGTTCTGTGTTCGTGTGTTTTCAAAGAGAAGGGAGGAGAGCATTTATAGTGTAAAAACAGGCAACAAATAAGGTAAGGATTGCAGTTCAGCAATAATTAGGGGAACAAGTGTCAATTAAAATTAAATCAGTATCAAAGACTTCCTTTAATTAAGGAATTAAAATCAAACGGTACATGCAAGTGCTAAATAAGGAAAGAGATAACATAGGCTAAATATGACTAATAAGGAAGTATTTCAAGCATGGTACAGGCACATAGTAGGTAATAGAGGCTAGGTTCATCAGACTCTAATCAAGGAAAGGTCTACCAATATAATCAAGGTAAGGGAATCAATCAACTTGAGTAAGAAAGGCAGGGGTCGAGATTTCAAGGCAAGCATTCAAATAGGTCTGAGAAGCAGGGCAATCAGTACAATAATGAAATGATCAATTACAAGATGCAATCAGAATCACACAAAGAGATTTGAAGTCAGCCCATAATTAAGGGCTACTTTGATAGGGAAATTTAACATATAAAGGAGTACATAGCCTTAGGCATGTAAGGCTATACTCATGAAAAAGAATATAATCACATGATAGTCACGTAAGTTAGGTTTCAGTGACAGACAAAGGATCAGAAGCATGGAAGGAGTCGAGCGAAAATCATAGACGAGTTTGACAAGTAGCAAGAGCTTAGAACCAAAAGAATTACATGCTAAAGCAAAGAATCAGATCGAGCAATCTTGAACAGATGAAGAACTTCAGGAACCCAAACAGAACCTCAAAGAACTAGGTTTTTCCATAATCAATCAGATTTAGAGAAAATAAGCAGATAAACACATAAACAGCCTCAGAGTCCCAAATAAACCCTAAAATTAGGGCTTTCACACTTAAGCAGTAAATCGAACGAACACCAACATGTAGACTTAGAAGATCAAACAAATTCAAAAAAAATTAGGGCTTTCCATCACCAATTAAACCTAGAGATGCTAAGCTGATGAATCAAACAAAACATTTAAAAGATAGACTCAGAAATCCTAATTTAAAATCAAAGGGTTTTAAAAAAAGAGATTTGGGGAAACTGCTTTAAACATCACACACAGCAAAGATCTAGCACAGATCTAAACGAATAAAACAAAAAAGAACCTTGAATAGGCTAGGGTTTCTGAGAACCCTAAAGGACGAGAAAGGCTTGGAAGTCACGAGACCAAATCTGAGTCGATAAGGTCAGAACCAGGCTCAGGAGCCTAATATATGCCGGAGCAGGTCCAAAAATAGCCGAAAACCTTGAATCGATGAAGGTCTGGGTGAAGACCCTCGAAGACTGGCCTTCGAATCTTTAGGAACCAGGCATGTGAGAGCAGCAGGAGGTGAGTATAGGTCGTCCATGGCTAGAGCAGCCATGGATTCTGGTGGATTTAAGGTCGAAAAGAGGTAGGGGATGTTAGGGTTTCAAGTGGGTGAGAGAGTTTGAGAGAGACGAGGGATTAGAGGCGGCGTCTTTGAGAGAATGGGGAGGGTTTGGGGGGTAGTTTGGAATTAAAAAAGGAAAGGGAGAACGGTGGCCGTTGATCTTTTTTAGATCAACGGCCAGGATTAAAATAGTTATGGGTTGGGTCAGTTAAATGGCTATTGGGTCGGGTAACTAGGTTAAATTGGGTTGGGGAATTGGGCTCAGGTTTGGGGCTGAGATTGGGCTCAATTCCGGCTAAAATTAAAATGCAAAAGGGCTAGCCTTTAAATAGCCACTTTTCCCTTGTTTAATTTATAAAAATAGCAAAATAATTTCTGGCAGTAAATCAAACATACTAAAATGATTAATAATATATAATTATCAAATTAAAAATATTGGAGTCAATTTTATAAATATAATTACAATTAATCTTAAAAGGGACTAATATTGCAATTATGTGCAATTTAGTTTTAAAAAATACTAAGTGAATTTGTAAAAAATGTACAAAAATTATGTTAGTCATATTTTGGTGTAAATATGAGATTAAAATAAGCTATTTTCCAAAATAATAGTTTTGGGAATAATTATTGGATTTTATGGTATTAAAAAATAGGCAATAAATTGGTTTAAAAATTTTGGTAAAGTACCAAACTCTTGAGTGTGCTCATATATGCATATGTATGATATTTTTTGAAAGTATTTTGGGTACATAAAATACTCAGGAAAAATTGGGTAGCAACAGCTGCCCCTCTTTACCCGGGAAGGATGAAAGAGTTGTTGGGTAAAGATATGATGGCCAATTTTGACTTGAAGCGACGATTTGAAAAGAATTTGACCAAGCTCTGGTTTTTGAGTTGCCTACATATCCCTGGTTTCATAGGAATCAGGCCGTATGTAGTTCAGGAACCATTGACGGAACATGCCGATGGCGATTCGAAAGAAATGGGCATGATGTTTACGGGGCAAGAGGTATCTTGAAGTTGATCTGCTGCGAGAACCGAAACGGGGTCGCTCTCGCTGAGACGGCCATTGCTAGCTGGTATACTTGCAAGTGAGCAATATAGACGTATATCGTGCATAAACTTAAACGTGATGCAAGTTCCCGTCGGACCATGAATGCTGTCCTCGGACGGTTAGGACAACGTCCTCAGACCATGATGTCCTGGGCCATGAAGCGCAAAATTAAAGGATTCGCAGGCTATGAAATGTCATTCTCGGGCCATGATAATGGTTCCTCCTAACCATGATGCCTTTGAATAATGATGTGCAATATATAAAGTAGGATCCTCGGGCCATGACATGGTGTTCTCGGGCTATGAAGATGATGGCTCCGAACGATGACGCCTTTGGATAGTTTGGTGATATTTCAGCCCATGAAATGCAAGATTTGGCGGTATTTCAGCCGATGCAAATGCGTAAATGGCGATACTTCAGCCGACGAAAATTTAAATAAAACAGGCGATGTTTCAGCCGATGTAAAAGTAAAATGGCGATGTTTCAGCCGATAGAGAATTTTAATAGTAGTTTGGCGATATTTCAGCCGATTGCAAGATGTAAATAAAAGTGGCGATATTTTAGCCGATGTAAGAGTAGAACGGCAATGTTTCAGTCGATAGATAATTTAAATAGTAGTTTGGCGATATTTCAGCTAATTGCACGACGTAAATAAAAGTGCAAATATTTCAGTTGATGTAAAAGTAGAACGGTGATGTTTCAGCCGATAGAGAATTTAAATAGTAGTTTGGCGATATTTCAGCTAATTGCAGGACGTAAATAAAAGTGGCGATATTTCAGCCATGCAAGTGGAGGTTGAGCTTAACCTCGGAAGGCAGAAAGGTAGCCTTATGCATATGATACAGGATGGAGACAACGCTTAGTCTCGGAAGGCAGAAAGGTAGCCTTATGCAATGCAGAAAATGCAGATGGAGACAACGCTTAGTCTCGGAAGGTAGAAAGGTAGCCTTATGCAATGCAGAAAATGCAGATGGAGACAACGCTTAGTCTCGGAAGGTAGAAAGGTAGCCTTATGCAATGCAGAAAATGCGTATGGAGACAATGCTTAGTCTCGGAAGCAGAAAGGTAGCCTTATGCAATGCAGAAAAATGCAGATGGAGACAACGCTTAGTATCGGAAGGTAGAAAGGTAGCCTTATGCAATGCAGAAAATGCGGATGGAGACAACGCTTAGTCTCGGAAGGCAGAAAGGTAGCCTTATGCAATGCAGAAAAATACAGATGGAGAGAACGCTTAGTCTCGGAAGGCAGAAAGATAGACTTATGCAATGCAGAAAATGCAGATGGAGACAACGCTTAGTCTCGGAAGGCAGAAAGGTAGCCTTATACAATGTAGAAAATGCAGATGGTGATAAAAGATTCTTAGCTGATCGCTGGTAACTGATTGTGATATTGCGGCTTCTGGGGGATATTGCGTGCGGATAGCAAATGCGAATAGGCACGGAGGTTCAATGCGAACGCGCAATATGTTTGTGACTCAGGTGTCTGCATCCAAAGAAAATCGTGAGTTTTATAAAGGGGAAAGGTTAGTTCGTTTTCCCGTGGCTTCCGGCGTTGCGTGTCATTGCGGTAGCATTACTAAACAGCAGCAATTTGAACAATAATTATGCATGATTTATTAAATATAATGTAAGTAGAAAAAATAGTTTTCTTTTAGATGAACCAACGACTGGACGAGGTTCAGGACATTGCAACCTCTCTTGCTCCGAAATTTTGAGGGTCCCCCTTAAAATTCTGCCCCAGTTCACTGGGCTGGCACTTCTGACGGCTGCGCTGAATCGACATAAAGAATCAACTTCAGAATTTTGAGGGTCCTCCTCAAAATTCTGCCCCAGCTTTTTGAGGTGACATCCTTGGCGATGAGCGGCTGAAGACCATCTTCGGAATTTTGAGGGTCCTCCTCAAAATTCTGCCCCAGTTCCAATAATAGGGGAAATGGAATTTTTATTAAATTGTGACCGAACCCATAGGGCTGCCTACGTATCCCCTCTTAAACGGGAATCAGGTCAAGCATAGTTCAAATTACATCATGAAGAGAAAGTATATGATTACTCATAGTATCATTTCACTGCGTCTGAATTGATTGGCTTCGCCCAGACTTCTCCGTCCATTTCTGCAAGGATAAGGACTCCTCCAGTTAGAACCCGGTGAACCATGTACGGACCTTGCCAGTTGGGGGAGAATTTCCCCCTGCCTTCATCTTGATGCGGGAATATCTTCTTCAACACCAGCTGCCCCGGTGTAAACTTCCTTGGCTTGACTCTTTTGTTGAAGGCTCTGGCCATTCTGTTCTGATAGAATTGACCGTGGCAAACTGCATTCATCCTTTTTCCATCTATAAGGGCTAACTGCTCGTAGCAACCTCTTACCCATTCTGCGTCGTCCAACTCTGCTTCTTGTATGATCCTCAATGAAGGACTTTCTACCTCGGCATGAATGACCGCCTTTGTACCATAAACTAGCATGTAGGGAGTTGCCCCGGTTGATGTACGGACCGTGGTGCGGTATCCCAGCAAGGAAAATGCTAACTTCTCATGCCATTGTATGTGACTTTCAACCATCTTCCTTAGTATCTTCTTGATATTCTTGTTGGCCGCCTCTACAACTCCATTCATCTGAGGCATGTAGGCTGTAGAGTTCTTGTGTTTGATCTTGAATGTCTCACACATTGCTTTCATCAAGTCGCTGTTGAGATTGGAACCATTGTCAGTGATGATTGATTCTGGCACCCCGAATCGACAAACAATACGATCACGGACGAAATCTGCCACAACTTTCTTAGTCACTGCTTTGTAAGACGCTACCTCAACCCATTTAGTAAAATAATCGATTGCCACCAGTATAAATCTGTGCCCATTTGATGTGGCAGGCTCGATAGGTCCGATGACATCCATTCCCCAGGCGGCGAACGGCTATGGTGAGCTTGTTGCAGTAAGCTCGTTTGGAGGCACCTTTATCATATCTTCATGTATCTAACAGCGATGGCACTTGCGAACGTACTGGATACAGTCTGTTTCCATAGTCATCAAGAAATACCCTTCCCGGAGTATCTTCTTTGCTAAGACAAAACCATTCATGTGCGGCCCGCAGGTCCCTCTGTGCACTTCATCCAATAGTCTGGTTGCTTCTTTTGCTTCGACACACCTTAATAGACCCAAATCGGGAGTCCTCCTATATAGGATTCCCCCACTGTGAAAGAAGTTGCTGGATAATCTTCGAAGTGTGCTTTTCTGAGTAGCGTTGGCAAGTTCTGGATATTCCCCTGTGGTCAAGTATTCTTTGATGTCGTGGAACCATGGTTTTCTATCCGCTTATTCCTCAACGTGAGCACAATAAGCTGGCTGATCATAAATCCTTACTGGGATATGATCAATGAAATTCGTATCTGGATGTTGGATCATGGATGATAAAGTGGCTAATGTGTTAGCGAACACGTTTTGAACCCTGGGGATATGCTGAAATTCCATCTTTATGATTCTTTTCCTTAACTCCTGTATGTGATGCAAATAGGAAAGTATTTTAGAGTTTTTTGTTGCCCATTCTTCTCAAACTTGATGTATGAGCAGGTTTGAGTCCCCGATCACTAGCAACTCTTGAATTTTCATGTCAATGGCCATCTTGAGTCCCAGGATGCAAGCTTCGCATTCAACCATGTTATTTGTGCAAGGGAACTTGAGCTTGGCAGATACCGGGTAATGCTGGCCGGTTTCTGATACTAGGACTGCCCCTATGCCAACTCCTTTAAAATTTGCATCTCCGTTGAAAAACAATCTCCAACCATCGTAGGATTCTGCAATATCTTCTCCTACAAAGGATACTTCTTCGTCAGCAAAATACGTTTTCAGTGGTTCGTATTCTCCTTCAATGGGATTATCGGCAAGGTGATCTGCTTTGGCTTGACCCTTGACTGCTTTCTGAGTCACGCAAACAATGTCGAGCTCACTCAACAAGATTTTCCACTTGGCGAGCTTGCCAGTGGGTATGGGCTTCTGGAAAATATACTTTAGCGGGTCCATCCTGGATATGAGATAAGTAGTGTAGGCACAAAAATAATGCCTCAATTTCTGAGCTACCCAAGTCAGAGCACAACATGTGTGCTCTAATAGAGAATACCGGGCCTTGTACGGGGTGAACTTCTTGCTGAGATAATAGATGGCTTACTCCTTTCTCCCTGTTTCATCATGTTGTCCCAGAACACAACCGAATTCTCCATCCAATACCGTAAGGTAAAGCAATAGAGGTCTTCCTGGCTCGGGAGAACCAAGACTGGTGGCGTTGACAGGTATTCCTTGATTCTGTCAAAGGCTTCTGACAATCGTAGGTCCATCTGGTAGCGGCGTCTTTATTTAGCATTTTAAAGATGGGTTCACAAATGAATGGTTTACTAAGCTATGAGCCGGCTGATATAGTTGAGTCTCCCCGGGAAACTCATCACGTCCTTCTTGTTCTTTGGCGGTGGCAATTCTTGAATGGCTTTGACCTTTGACGGGTCCAATTCTATCCCTCGACAGCCTATGATGAAACCCAGTAGTTTTCCGGCAGGAACCCCGAATGCACACTTGGCGGGATTCAGTTTCAGATTATACCTTCTCAGTCTGTTGAAGAACTTTCTCAAATCTTCCATGTGATCAGTAGCTTTCTTGGATTTGATGATGACATCATCCACATATACTTCGATCTCCTTGTGTATCATGTCGTGAAAGATAGTAGTCATTGCTCTCATATAGGTGGCGCCAGCATTCTTCAACCCAAATGGCATCATTTTATAACAATACATTCCCCACGGCGTGATGAAAGTCGTTTTCTCTGCATCTTCATCATCCATCCATATCTGATGATATCCGGCGAAACAATAAATAAAAGACTGCAGCTCATGCTTGGCGCAGTTGTCGATAAGAATGTGTATGTTTGGCAAAGGGAAGTCATCTTTGGGACTGGCCCGGTTGAGATCCCGGTAGGTGACACAGATTCTAACCTTCCCGTCCTTCTTTGGTACTGTCACAATATTGGCTAACCATGTTGGATACTCTACCACTTTGAGAACCTTAGCTTTGACTTGCTTAGTGACCTCTTCTTTGATTTTCAAACTCATGTCGGGCTTGAATTTCCTGAGCTTCTATTTTACCGACGGACAGGTTGGATTTGTTGGCAGTTTATGAGCTACAATGGACGTGTTGAGACGTGTCATATCATCATGCGACCAGGCGAACATGTCCTCATATTCCTTTAAAAATGCCATATACTTTTCCTTTTCTGATGGCGACATGTGAACACTGATGCGAGTTTCTTTGACGTTCTCTGTATCTCCCAAATTAATGACTTCAGTTTCTTCCAGGTTGGACTTAGGTCTATTCTCAAAATTCTCAACCTCTCTGACGACCTCTTCAGGTATTTCATCTTCTTCTGAGTCTATGACCTTTTGTTGTGTTATTATGTTGCAAGTCACAGTCGTTGGTTCATCGTCAAGATAAGTAATAGTAATGTTGTATAAAATAGAGTAAATGATAGAGAAAATAATAAGCGAGATATATATGATAAACTGAAATGCTTTGATTAAATTTAAAATTGTTTGAAACATCAGAGCTCTTTTCGAAATTAAAGGCAGTGCGGAAAGAAAATCAACTAGTAAAGTAAACTAAAAAATGCGATGCATGGTGCTTTTGTTTAGCCTTGCTACCCCGAAGCCCTCCGGGCTCTGACAGTCCTAGTTGACCAGTTGCTGAGGCGGTCTCCCCTGCTTACGGCCTGTATAAAAGGGCCTTCCTCCCCTTCCTCCTCAAAAAGAACACAGCAGTCCATGTCATCATCCTCCAGGAACAAATTCTTCATGGCTGCCAATGCTTCATCTTCTTCTGACCCATATATAGTATCTGCTGGTTGGAAGGTCTGCTCCAAGCTAGGTATCGGAAACTCCAATGGATAGTAAGGGTCGCGCCATAGTGGCGACCAGTTCTGGAATTCCTTCCAAGTATAACCATACCCTAAGCCAAAGGTAGTGCCATGCTTCTTCAGTTTGATGGGCTTAGTGACCCCCTAAAGATTTTTACCGAGTCCCTTTCCAGGCTCGTACCCGCACCAATTCAGGATACTTTCGATCTTGTTGTCCCACAACTTGTCCTTGTCTACAGCGTTGACCCTTTCGATGTGGTGGTATGTCTCTCCGCCTATTCTTCTTCTGCCCCTAATCATTGGGATAGTCTGGCGACTATATATGGGGTTACTACCATCGCCATGAATGATCACTTCTTTGTGATTCCATTCGAACTTTACTTCCTGATGCAGGGTCGTTGCTATGGCTCCAACAGCGTGGATCCAGGGCTGTCCCAACAGTAAAGTTGTAGGATGTCAGGACGTCTATCACTTGGAAGTCGACGTCGAACCATATTGGTCCCATCTGCAAGCATAGGCTGATTTCTCCAATAGTAGACCTCTGGGACCCATCGAAGGCTTTGACATTGATAGCCCCATCTTTGATCTCATGCAGGCTTTTTCCCAAGGTTTTGAGAGTTACAAGCGGACAGATATTGAGGCTCGATCCTCCATCGATCAGGACTCTAGTGATGAAATAATCTTCGTATTGCACGGTGATGTGCAGTGCCTTGTTGTGGCTCAATCCTTCCGGTAGCAACTCGTCTTCGTGGAAGGTTATGTTATGGCTCTCCAGCACTTGCCCCACCATATTCGCCATTTCACCCCCGGTTATATTGCAGGGCACATAAGTTTTGCTCAGTATCTTCATCAGGGCATTCTTGTGAGTGTCTGAACTCTGCAGAAGAGCAGGATAGATATCTGTGCTGGTGTTTTGTTCAATTATTCAGTGACCGAGTACTCCTTAGCTTGTACTTTCCTCCAAAGATCATGGGGTCCTGTCTCAATGGGACGTCCTGGGGCTTGCTTACTGGACTCAGCTAGGTGCTCTGGGTGTAGACCATCCTGTTCTAGTCATTCCGTGTGCGGCAATCATTTCTCCTGTCTTTGTCTTTACTTTCCTCCTAGCTTCAGCAGTGTAATCCCATGGTATGGCATTTGAGTGGAATGGTGTTATGTCAGTCATTTCCACCGGAATAGGAACCCTTGGTGGTAGCACAACAACTTCAAAGGGTGTAGGTGCCTTTGGAACCCCAAATTCAACTTCGATTGGCCCGGACGCCTTCGCAGAAGGAGGCACTTCAAATTCAAGAGGTATAGACATATTTACTTTGTCGTCCATGGAGGGCTAGTTCTGCACAACAATTGGATTAAGTGTAACCACCGGTTTCTTTGGTTCATCCCCCCCAGCAATCAAACCTATCGACCTTTGGGGTCCCAATCATCCTCAATCTCGATCATATGAATGTCTCCACCTTTGTGTTCAGGCAGGGGGTTGTTACGAACATTAGGAGCGGGCTCCTTTGCTACAATGACCTTATTTTCAATCAGGGTCTGAATCTTATCCTTCAATGAATGGCACTCGTCAAGGGTGTGTCCCTTCATGCCGGAGTGATACGCACAGTTCTTATTAGGGTTGACCCACTGGGAGGGATTTTTTGGAGCTTTGGATGGGATAGGAGTGACGTAACCAGCAGCTTTATGTCTTTCATATAACTGGTCAATTGGTTCTGTGATGGCTGTGTATTGTCTGGGAGGTTTATGGTCAAAATTTGGTCTGGATCTCGGAAAATTTTAACGAGTGGGTGGTGATTGATAGTAAGAGGGTTGAGCGTTATAAGCTTGGTAAACAGGTGCTGGTTGAGAGTATCTGGGTGAGGTGGGTTGATATGTGAGAGGTGGAGAGGACTGGTAAACGAGAGGTGGATAGGAGGGTGCGGGTGCTTGGTAATTTGGAATAGGCTGATATAGAAGTAGAGGTGATGGGTAAGTGTGGTATTTTGGTGGTGATTTGGCTCCCTGTGCCACCATTACGGCACTCACATCCTTCTTTTTTGACGTGCCACCAGTCTGTAAAGCCTTATTGGTGGCTTGTAATGCTTCAAGATTTGTAACCATACCATTCTTGATGCCCTCTTCGATTCTTTCTCCGAGTTTGATGATATTAGAGAAATTTTGACCCTCGATCAACATCAACCTCTCGTAATATTAGGGATCCTGAGACCGGACGAAGAATCCATTCATTTTCTCTTCTTCTAGGGCCGGCCTGACCTTTGCAGCTTCTGACCTCCAATGAGTAGCATACTCGCGGAATGTTTCGGTGGGTTTCTTCTTCAAATTCTGGATGTAGAATACATCTGGTGCGTTCTCTGTATTAAACCGGAATCTATCCATGAAGTTCGATGCCATACCTACCCAACTAGTCCATTTTTTGGGGTCTTGATTGATGTACCAGGATAGTGCATCTCCCTTTAAGCTCCTCATGAAGAGCTTCATACGGATCTTCTCATCTCTTCCTATCCCTACTAGCTTATCGCAATAGGTCGTCAGGTGGACTCCGGGACCTCCTGTTCCCTCAAATATTTCGAACTTGGGAGGTTTGTACCCCTCCGGAAGTTCAACATCTGGTTGAATGCACAAGTCCTTGTAATATCCTTCAATGCCTTTGTTACCTTCCACGCCCTGAACTCGGCTGGTTAATTTCTTGAGCTCTGCCGCTAAGTTCCTGATGAGGGAGTCCTTGTCATCAGACTCAGGTGCATTTAAGATGGGTTGGGCGTAGTGGGGTACAGTATCCATGTAAATAGGAGTGTTGTGGAGATGGTCATTTGTGGTGTTCAGTGGCTCGGGAATGAGTAGTGGGGTGTTATTTGGAGTGTGGCATGTGTTACAGGTATGAGTGGGTTGTATCTGTGGTTGCGGGGTATTTTGTGGAGGTGCGGGATTTTTTTATGTTGACATCAGGAGCGGTGAGGGAAAATGATAGGCTCGCCAAATTCCGAACCTGATCCAGTTCTTCTCGGAATTTCAACAGCTTTTGTTCCAGTTGTACAGTAGTTTCCTTAGCAATCGGGGTACCCTGAGGATTCTCAATCTCCTTTCTGGCACTTGTATCTCCCATTTTGCCTTTGTTCTTGTTCCGGACAGGACTCGGAGGAGGAGGAGGTGGAGGGCCCTTGGATCTTCTGGAGTATGCTGATGGTGCCAGAATGCACGAACTAACCTTTGGGGAGGGGAATAAAAATAAAAGGAAAAAACAAAAAGGTAATAAGTTAGTGCAGGTTCTGAGGAAAAAGTATTGCAGTATTTAAACACATTGGGTGAGAATATAAATTGCGTCCTAAATTTGGTGCCTGGTTGTGCCCGAGGTAGGCCTAGTGACAAATAGTTTTGGAGAAATTATAATGCTAAATGCCTCATTTTATTGATAAAAATAAGACGAATCCAAAACGACTCTAAATAATAGAAAGTAAATGTCACTAGTGGCCATTGGCCTTATTACATCGTTAAAGCGAAATAAAGGACTCCTAACTACTTGGTCCCAGAAGGACCTTCCCCAGATTTAGCAGTCTTGTCTCCCTCGAACAGCTCCACCAACTCGCGTAGTCCTAGCAGTAAGTAGGCTCGGGCCAGATGTCCGCCCGCATTTCCTTCGGCATTTTGGCAGTCTTCGATCCTCTGGATGAACTTTCCTTTTAGCTCTACTAGACCCCGCTCCAAATATCCTAGTCGGTTGTTGGCGCTGACAGCCATTTCTTTCCACTCCTCGATCAATTTCTGATGGGCTTCTTGTATTCCTGATGCTCACTTTCACACTCTCGAATTCTCTTGCGCAGTTGATTATACTTAACCTGTGCTTCAGCATGCTCATCAACAATTCTGTGACCTCGAACGAATCTCGGCTGACCCATGCCATCGTCTTCTAACCAACCCGAATAATGCGGCACGCAACCGGCGTGTTACCTGTCTGGCTCGATAGATTCCTTCCCTAAAACGATTTTGCAATGTCACAAATGCTGAGCTTGGCACCTATGAGGGCTATCATCGTCCTGGAAATCAGCCCCAAGGTGACTTGTTTTATCAACCCTTGGTATGATTTGTCTTCTTCTAGCTTTCCTCATGGCTCGGAGAGGAACGTAAGGATAAGTCCCTCTCAAACCAATCAGTATGAGAAATGGTTCATCTCGGGATCGGACAATGAATTCATCCGTAGGGAACCACTCAAACATCCATTGCACCTGGTCTTCTTTCAGAGTTTCGAACAACATCCTCTGGCTGAGCGAACATCTTTGGTATATAATTCACATGCCTCGGCAGGTGGAAGGCGATATGATCATCCCAATCTCTGCGTAGGATCTCCTGTCGGTATTCTCCTTTCTGGAGGTGTTCCATGAGCCAAAGCTGAAGCAATAAGTTGCAACCCTCAAAATGGCTGCCTTGTTGTTGACACTTGTTCAAGGCGCGGTATGACTTGCTATGGCCGTACCTTTCATATAGATAGTCAAACGAGATGTAGGAGTCTTTCAAACAAGTTAAGTCTAGGTTTTTATTCAACCTCATCATTTTAAGGAAACCCCTTCCTTTGCGATTTTTTGGCATAAGCAAACCCGGAGTCTCTCAAGGAATTCTAGCTAGACCCCCTATCTCTTCAAGTAAAGGAGTCATCTCTAGATCACCAAAGCGGAACACAGATTTGTCACTATTCCAGAACAATGTTGCAGCCTCTATAATTCTGTTGTTAGGTTGAATTTCTAGGAGAGAAGGTAGATTCCCTAGGTACTTGTGGACGAGTGTTTGATCACTAGAATGGAGGTCGTTCCACCAATTCAGTAGCCTTGGATGAATGTTGGTTACCATGTCAAATCTGGGGATCTCGTGCCTTATTTTCTGCAAAACAGAGTGTTAGGCCCTTACCCCCACCAGACTCGACTATTTAAATCAATAATTAGCATAGCAAAGCACTTGAGTTCTCCAAATAAATGCACAGAACTTGGAGGTGTCTGTTTGGGTTTCAAGAAAACCCGGTGGACTTTGGACAAGGCTATCTTAATGAGTCATTATATGGACAACATAACTGACTCGGCTAGGTTTGACCATGATGCATGTACAGTTTAACGGAGTAAGGTTTCTATCTTGAAGTGCTAGACTAGTACCCTTGAGTGGATAACTCAAGAGGGAAAAGCACGGAACCGTCGACTATACTGTTGATCGACTGGTTTTACTGCAAATATGCCTTTGCCAAATTTAGGGGGTGGTAGTATTGGAAGTGCGCAACTATTCATTATAAGCATTGCTATAGCATTTGTTTGGCACGAGCGGAATATGATGTTGAAGATGCAGTTTACAAGGATGAAACAAATTGACATGTATTTCACGTTTATACGATAAAGTTTACAATGATTGCTCAGAAATTACAACAGTATTGATGGAAAAGCAATAAATGAAAGTAATTAAAGAAAAAGAAAAAAAAGAAACAAGTTAATTTCAAATAAAGACATTAAACAAAAGCAATAAAAGAAAGCGATAAAGTCACGTATAGCATGCAATGGTAAAAGCTTAAAGAATTCCCCAGCAGAGTCGTCATGCTGTCGACAACCCCCTTTTTCCCTCACGGGATAAAGGGAAATTATCTCTAGGGAAAGGTGTTAGGCACCCCTCAAGATCCACTAGTGTGGTTCCCGGCCATGCTACAATTGTGACTTTAGATGTAAATGTAAATAAACAAGTACAAGAAGCACAAAGGTTAAAAGAAGTGCTGAATTTTAAAGGAGAATTTTTTTGTAAAAACGTGCAAGTAGAGGAAAAGGTCAAGTACTTAGTGCAAATAATCTGAGAGATCATGCGAGAAGCAGAAATTGAAAATGCAATAGCTTTAAAGATTCAAAAAAAATTGTTAAACTAATAAAGGAGGAGAAAGGGGTCCTAGGTTTATATATTACATGGATCATTCGCACAACACTGGTACTCAGTTGTACGCGGAGTGTTATCGTGTAATCATCATCTCCATGTCTACCCTTCCCACCCCGTTAAGGTATTAAAGCGTGGAACGGTATCGTTTACTTATCGCATGCTACTACCCGTCCCAATCCTATTAGTCCCGGGGTATTAGGACTTCTAATCCTAAAGGGGAAGAAATGGATGGGGGCCTTTGTGGAGTTTAAAGGATAAATTCTTGCTCGACATTCAAAACAAGTATCAAGTAAAAGGGGGGGAACAAACAAGCATACAAGGCTCAAATTAACCCCAGAAGTCAAACAATCATTTAGTTTAGCATGCCTTGACAAACGATACATGCAAGTGCTAAATAAGGAAAGAGATCACATAGGCTGAATATGACTAATAAGGAAGTATTTCAAGCATGGTACATGCACATAGTAGGTAATAGAGGCTCGGTTCATCAGACTCTAATCAAGGAAAGGTCTACCAATATAATCAAGGTAAGAGAATCAATCAACTTGAGTAAGAAAGGCAGGGGTCGAGATTTCAAGGCAAGCATTAAAATAGGTCTGAGAAGCAGGGCAATCAGTACAATAAGGAAATGATCAATTACAAGATGCAATCAGAATTACACAAAGAGATTTGAAGTCAACCCATAATTAAGGGCTACTTTAAGAGGGAAATTTAACATATAAATGAGTGCATAGCCTTAGGCATGTGAGGTTGTAATTATGACAAAGAGTATAATCATATGATAGTCACGTAAGTCAGGTTTTAGTGACAGACAAAGGATCAGAAGCATGCAAGGAGTCGAGTAAAAATCATAGACGAGTCTGACAAGTAGTAAGAGCTTAGAACCAAAAGAATTACATGCTAAAGCAAAGAATCAGATCGAGCAATCTCGAACAGATGAAGAACTTCAGCAACTCAAACAGACCCCCAAAGAACTAGGTTTTTTCAGAATCAATCAGATTTAGAGAAAATAAGCAGATAAACACATAAACAGCCTCAGAGTCCTAAATAAACCCTAAAATTAGGGCTTTCACACTTAAGCAGTAAATCAAACGAACACCAACATGTAGACTTAGAAGATCGAACAAATTCAAAAAAAATTAGCGCTTTCCATCACCAATTAAACCTAGAGATGCTAAGCAGATGAATCAAACAAAACATTTAAAAGACAGACTCAGAAACCCTAATTTAAAATCAAAGGGTTTTAAAAAAAGAAGATTTGGGAAAACTGCTTTAAACATCACACACAGCATAGATCTAGCACAGATCTAAACGAATAAAATGAAAAAAAAAAAACTTGAATTGGCTAGGGTTTTTGAGAACCCTAAAGGACGAGAAAGGCTTGGAAGTCACGAGATCAAATCTGAGTCGATAAGGTCGGAACTAGGCTCAAGAGGCTAATATATGCCGGAGCAGGTCCAAAAATGGCCAAAAACTTTGAATAGATGAAGTTATGGGTGAAGACACTCGAAGACTGGCCTTCGAATCTTCAGGCACCAGGCATGTGAGAGCAGCAGGAGGTGAGTATAGGTCGTCCATGGCTAGAGCAGCCATGGATTCTGGTGGATTTGAGGTCGAAAAGAGGTAGGCAGTTGTTAGGGTTTCAAGTGGGTGAGAGCGTTTGAGATAGACGAGGGATTAGAGGCGGCGTCTTTGAGAGAATGGGGAGGGTTTGGGGGGTAGTTTGGAATTAAAAAAGGAAAGGGGGAACGGTGGCCGTTGATCTTTTTTAGATCAATGGCTAGGATTAAAAGGGTTATGGGTTGGGTCGATTAAATGGGTATTGGGTCGGGTAACTGGGTTAAATTGGGTTAGGGAATTGGGCTCAGGTTTGGGGCTGAGATTGGGCTCAATTCCGGTTAAAATTGAAATGCAAAAGGGCTAGCCTTTAAATAGCCACTTTTCCCTTGTTTAATTTATAAAAATAGCAAAATAATTTCTGGAAGTAAATCAAACGTACTAAAATGATTAATAATATATAATTATCAAATTAGAAATATTGGAGTCAATTTTATAAATATAATAACAATTAATCTTAAAAGGGACTAATATTGCAATTATGTGCAATTTAGTTTTAAAAAATACTAAGTGAATTTGTGAAAAATGTACAAAAATCATGTTAGTCATATTTTGGTGTAAATATGAGAGTAAAATAAGCTATTTTCCAAAATGATAGTTTTGGGAATAATTATTGGATTTTATAGTATAAAAAAATAGGCAATAAATTGGTTTAAATATCATTAAAAATTTTGGTAAAGTACCAAACTCTTGGGTGTGCTCATATATGCATATGTATTTTATTTTTTGAAAGTATTTTGGGTACATAAAATACTCAGGGAAAAATTGGGTATCAACAACATAACCTACGTTCGACCTGATTCCTTTTAAGGATACGTAGGCAGCCTCACAGTTCGGTCTCATCAAAATAAAAATCCAAAAGTCCCCAAGAAAGAAACTGGGGCAGAAGTTGTGGTTGTTATAAGAAATCTGATTTCGAAAGTTGTAATTTTGAACCCATGTTGAATTGTTTTGAGCCTTTGATACCCTTTCTTTCTAACCCATCCAAAGCCCACATTACGGTCCAGAGTAAGACCTTCCGATCAGTCTTTGAGAAATGCCAAGGCGAGCAAGTAGAGGTGAATCATATCAGGGGCAACACTCCGGTCCAAACAAGGAAAATGAAAATGAGAGGGTCTTATTATTGAAAACCCTCACGGGCACCGTAAGGCGATAAAAGCTAAGAGAAATAAAAAATGAGAGAGTCTTATTGGTGAAAACCTTCACGGGCACCCTAAGGCGAACATGAGTTGAGAGATGAAAAAATGAGAGAGGCTTGATGGTGAAAACCCTTCGGGCACTACAAGTCAAATTAGGATCGTGAATCATATTAGATAATCGGAGCATCGAAGCCCAGTTTCACGGTTTAGGAGGTATAACAAGAGTTGAACATCAGACTTGCTTGACAGAATAGGACACGGGTGCATGTCATGGTCATTAGAGTTGGTATCCACATCTGATAGGTTTCTACTTTGAGTTTTCTTGTTAGGTATCATCTCTTTCCATTATCCTTTACTCTCTTCCTTTTGTCTTGTTTACTTCCCCTTCCTGAGTCTGTTTGGTCAGAACAAGTGAGAAATGACTTCAAAATCTGCCACCAGCTTTCCAATTACACAAAATGGGATCTGGCTAGCACATCAAAGTAGCATAAGTCAAGAAAGAACAACGTGTGCACTGAGTTGGTAACAATCAACATGCTTTGGGATTCATGTGAAATACAAAGATTTGGTATATATCAATTAATACACAATGCAACTGATAGAGAATGTTGGGTAAACGGATCAAAGGTATTCTCTGTGGTGAGGTTGACAGAGAAAGTGGTTAACAAATGACAAGAAAAGTCTTCCAAGCGGAAATCAAAGTTATCATGGCAAGGGAAAGAGTAATAGACCTCAAGGCCAAGGCCAATGGTTTAAGTCAAGAAAGAACAGCATACGCACCGAGTGGGTGACAATTGACGTGCTTTGGGATTCATGTGAAACACAAAGGATTGGTAAATGTCAATTCATGAGCAATGCAACAGATAGAGAGTATTGGGTTTGAACGGAGAAGAGGTATTTTTTGTGATAAGGGTAACGGAGAAATTGGTTAGTCAATAATCAAGCAATGTCTTTCAAGGTGAAATCAAAGTTATCATGGCAAGTGAAGGAGCAATCACCGCAAAGTCAAGGCCACAAACAAACCACCATGTTTAAACTCACAAGTTTTCTTTGTCTGAAACAGGGACGGAAGCTATGTTCATATCAAAGTTGGGAAGCTTGAAATTTTCAGGTGTAACGCCCCAATTCTACTTATGCAAAGGCTATTGAGAATATCACACATTAACCTTAGGAGACGCACCTCCTAGTTTGTGTTATTTAAATTCGTTCATAGGAGGCGCACTTCCTATTCTGAGTCATTAAAGTTTCACCCATAGGAGACGCACTTCTTAGTCTGGGTTTTTCAGGATATACCTTCAGGAGACGCACTTCCTAAATTAAGAGTTTGCCCCTAGGAGACGCTCTTCCTAGTTTGTGTCACTTAAGTTTCATCTAGGAGATGCACTTCCTAGTTTGAGTAATTGACGTTTCACCCCTAGGAGACGCACTTCCTAGTCTGGGCCTTTCAAGTTATATTTTGTTGTAGGAGACGCACTTCCTAAATTGATAGTTCATTTATAGGAGACGCACTTCCTAGTTTGAGTCATTGAAGTTTCACCCGTAGGAGACACACTTCCCAAATTGAGAGTTCATTCATAGGAGACGCACTTCCTAAATTGAGCTTTCACCCCTAGGAGACACACTTCTTAGTCTGGGTCTTTCAGAATATACCTGTAAGAGACGCACTTCCTAAATTGAAATTTCACCCCTAGGAGACGCACTTCCTAGTTCGAGTCATTTAAGTTCGGCCCTAGTAGACGCACTTCCTAGTTTGAGTCATTGAAGTTTCACCCATAGGAGACGCACTTCCTAAATTGATAGTTCATTCATAGGAGACGCACTTCCTAGTTTGAGTCATTGAGATTTTACCAATAGGAGATGCACTTCCTAGTTTGAGTCATTGAGATTTTACCCATAGGAGACGCACTTCCTAAATTGATAGTTCATTCATAGGAGACGCACTTCCTAGTTTGAGTCATTGAAGTTACACCTGTAGGAGACGCACTTCCTAAATTGAGAGTTCATTCATAGGAGATGAACCGTGTTTTAATTCTAGCTCTCGTTTCTCTAAAGTGTAATTGTATGGAATCTTGGAAACTTAACTACGGTTTAAGGTTGTGATATAAAATGAACCATCCATGTTGAAGGTACTACCTTTCCTATTGTCTAACTAAATGAAAGTATGGCTTCCTTATTCATATTGAGTTGGGTATAAAGTGTTGATAAGGCTTGCTCAGTTGGTTTCACTCGACTGAGTGCCGGTCGCGCCTCCGAAGGTTGGGGCGTGACAGAGGAAGTATACATGAAGTTCCCTCCTAGAATGTCTTCTCCATCTCCTAACCATGTTTGCAAATTAAGAAAATCCTTATATGGGTTACGGCAAGCCTCTAGGAAGTAGTATGCCAGGCTCACAGCAGCCCTAAACTTTAAAGGCTACCCTCGCTCGCTCAATGACTACTCTCTTTTCTTCGAATCCTCAGAAGGTAACATCTCTATTTTTGCTGTCTACGTTGATAACATACTGTTAACAAGGAATGACCCATATAAAATAACTCGATCAAGGTTTTCCTTAATTTTGAATTCAAAATTAAAGACTTGAGCAAGGCGCATTATTTTCTTGTAATGGACATCATAAGAGAGCCACAAGGAATAATTTTAAGCCAAAGAAAGTTTACCCTGGATTTATTGTTTGTGTTTAGTTGTTTAGATTCTAAGCATGTTGCATCTCCTCTTGATCCATGCATGTCTCTTCGCGCAGACACGGGTGAACTATTTCCTAACCCCATGCTTTACCATAAACTTGTTGGGAAGCTTAATTATCTCACTCATACATGCCCAAACCTTTCTTTTATTGTTTTTATCTTGAGCCAATGTGAGTACGTAATTTTTGCCCTATATGATTACTCCCATAAATTCAAAAAATAATTTTTCCATTGTTTGCAATTTGTAGATTTTTCATAGTATTTTTGTTAATTATTTGCATTCTTATATGCATGTTTGTTTTATTTAAATCATGAAAAAAAAATACAAAAAATACTATGCATTGCATTTAGGATTTATTTCTATATTTTGAAGGTAATTAATAAATTAGTTGCTTTATTAAAAATAAAAATCACAAAAATTGGCTTACTTTTGTATTTTTAGCCTTTTAGCTTTAAATTAGTAATTTCCTCTTTTAATTTTGGAGTAATTAATTTTTGTAAATACTATAGTAGATAATTAGCCTAATTTTAAAGATTAGATCCATTTAGGAGTTAATTTGGGGTTGCAATTAATTATAGAAAAGAAAAAAAGAAGAAGAGAACTTGCAAATCTCTTTCTTATTGCAGGAAATCCATTTTATCTCAGGTGATAAATCTTTTGAATTAATTGACATCAGTGAGGATTACGACAGATGGTTTGTTTTGATTGAACGGAGGGCAAGATTCACTAGTAGAATCAAGATCGATGAAGAGAACTTGTGCTGGGTTTGTGAAACATTACAGAAAGCCTCACGTGGTTAAGGCAACCTCTATCGGAGGTGGGGGAGGAAGATCCAGTCCTACCTGTTCAGAGTTTATCAGAACTACAATGTTTATGGCAGATATGTTAGAGTAGAAGCATGGTTAGGAGATAGAAGGTCTGCTATCATTATTCCAGAAATAGATTACAATAAGGGTTGGGGAGACATAGCAGGGAGGATCCTACAATTTCTGGGGAAGAGCATCAATATTAGATTCCAAAACTTTGCTGATGTGCAGAACAAGAAATATCTGGATGCAGCAAAAATAATGGTCATTGCAGCAGACTGAGTCACAGGGGCAAACTAAGAATGACAGGGATGATAGAAACAGAGATGATGAAAACTTATTCTCCAAATGCTTGGTTGGGACATTCAACGATGCCTTTAACCTCAGCCCCAACACAGAAGTTATCAAAAAATGGTTCCTTTACAGGTGGAAGATCACTGCAGGGCTCATTGTTACACCACTAGGCCACAATAAATTTCTCTTTGAGTTCCCATCAAGGCTTGAAGCGGTGCGAATCATAGCCGGTGAGTGGTTCTGGAATGGCAGACGTCTCACGCTTCAATGTTGGTCGCCGGAAAATGGTGCAGCTACGACCAATAGCAAATCTGTGCAAAAATAGATAAAGGCATTTGGTATACCATTGCATGCATGGAACCCCAATTCCTTTCGGTTCATTGGAGACAACTTTGGTGGCTTCATTGACACTGATAAAGACACGAAGCTTAGGTCACACCTTTTCTGGACCAGAATATGTGTTAAATTTAAGGAAGGTGGTTTACCCAACAATTTGGTACTGGAAGTTGGGAAGTTGAAGTACAAAATCACTATTTTGGAGGACAATCTCGTAGAAATTATCACCGGCAGCGGAATAGAAACATCTAGAATGGAGGTGAAGAAGATGAAGTCAAGTACAGTAGCTTCCTCGAGCCAAACAAATGCTACTGAAGTCCAGCCTGTCAAATATAAGCTTTTGCAATTGGGTTTGAACCACTTTAATTCAAATAAAGTGGTCAAAAAACCTGTTGACCAGGTCAACAACCCAGCCCACTTGATGAAAGCCCAAAAGAGTAAAGAAAAGCAGCAGGTCTTGGGCCAAAAAGTGGATCAACTTTATTACTCTAAGAGTCCAAAAAACAAAGCAAGGAGAGCAAATAATAAATCAGTATGGAGGGCTGTTGGGCCAATCTCTGATCCTTGCCTCAACAAGTCTATGGAGCTCTTGATTGAAAACAGGTTTGACCCTCTATCAGTGGAAATACAAACAGCATGTGCAAAACCCACTAGAAGAACTCCAACTCCACAGGCCTCCGCTATTCAGTCACAGATGGAGGACACTTTTGAGCTCGTTACTGGAGCACCCGAGGAAACTTCCAATGAGGTAGACGATGAAGCAGACCAGTCACAATGCATGCCAATATCCTCGCTCCCATGTCTGAAGCTGACACCTACTCTGGTTAGTGCTTCCGATTCTGACCTCTCCTCTTGCAGTCAGTTTTTGCCACTACCCTGGTACGAGAGTAGCTCTCAGAACAACCACTCTATTGCCGACCCATCTGTGATTGAGACAACTCAATGGACAAAAATTGTCATGGCCAAGGCATGCAAAGCTTTTGGTATTAATGTCTCGGGTTTTGAACACGAAATCCTTGACATGATATTGAGGATGGAACAAAAGAGGAGGGATCAACTTCAATCTCAAAGAACCAGGGCAAGGGCAGATAAGAAATCAAAAAAGAAAGGGGAAATTGAGGTAAACAACCTCAGGAGTATGATTAATTATGAAAATGGGAGCTGCAGTTCAGTGGAAAGGCTTATGAGGGGTAGGAAACAAAAAGCTCTTTCTGAATGAGAGTCAAAATTATCAGTTGGAATGTGTGGGGATTACATGATAGTGGTAAAATAAGCACTATCAAATCTCTGGTGCAAAAGTGGAAGCCAGACATTTTGTGTATACAGGAAACAAAATTGGAAGACTGTTCTGTTACGATGGCAAGGAGCATCTGGGGTTCAAGATGGGTAGACTGGGCAGAACTCAAGGCAAATGGTTCTAGTGAGGGAATAATTATCTTTTGGGACAGGAGAATATGGACTTGTACTGATGTTCAGCAGGGTTTCTATTCCTTATCCACAATGCTTGAAGGGGTACAGATGGATCTTAGATGGTGCTTTACTGGAGTCTATGGGCCTCACTCCAATTGGGAAAGAACAGTTTTTTGGGAGGAATTGTATGCCATAAGGGGTTTATAGAGTGAACACTGGGTGATAGGCGGAGATTTCAATGTATGTAGATTTGAGCATGAAAGGTTCAACTGCATAAGAAGATCTGGAGCTATGAGAAATTTTTCTAACTTCATCCAAGAGATGGAATTGATTGATCTCCCACTCCAGGGAGCCACATATACCTGGTTTAGGGGAGAAGACTCTGCTCAAGCATCTAGGATTGATAGATTCCTCATCTCCAATGAATGGAATGACACCTTTGGCTCTGTGAAGCAATTAGCTCTTCCAAAGGTTATATCAGACCACAGGCCAATAGTGCTGGAAAGTGGTGACTGGTCATCAAATCTTTCCTACTTTAAATTTGAAAATATGCGGCTACAACACGAGGGTTTCAGGGAAAAAATTGCAGAATGGTGGCAGAGTTACATGGTTAGTGGCACCCCTGACTTTATCCTTTTCCAAAAGTTGAAACATCTGAAGAAAGACATAGCCATATGGAACAAAGAAGTATTTGGCAAAGTAGAAACAAGGAAAGCCAGAGCTTTGGAGGAACTGATGCTACTGGAGTAACTAACTGAAGGCAGGATCTTGAGCCAAGCTGAAAAAACAACTATGTTGAACTTAAACATTGAACTACAACAGCTGGCAAAGACAGAGGAGATTTCATGGAGATAAAAATCTAGGTGCTTGTGGCTTAAAGAAGGGGATAGGAACACAAAATTTTTCCAAAGAATTGCTAACTCCCACAGAAGATACAACTACATAGACATGCTAAAGGTGGACGATGAAATCATTGAGGACAAATATCTTATCAAAGGTAAAATACTCGAGTATTACCAGAATCTATACTCTGAGGATGAGGATTGGAGACCTACAGCACATTTTGAGGGTCTAGAGCGCCTAACACCTGAAGAAAGGGTAGATCTGGAGAATGCCTTTTCAGAAGAAGAGGTGAGAAATGCTATAAACAGTTGTGCCCCTGACAAGAGCCCGGGTCCAGATGGCTTCACAATGGCCTTCTTTCAGAAGTCATGGGATACCATTAAGCATGATGTACTTGCTGCCATCAACCACTTCCATCAAAACTGCCACATGGTTAAGTCTTTCAACGCGTCATTTATTGCACTCATCCCTAAAAGAAAAGGAGCTATAGAGCTAAGAGATTATAGACCTATAAGTCTCATAGGCAGCATTTACAAGATTGTAGCTAAAGTGCTTGCTGAAAGACTCAAAGCGGTTATAGGGAAGCTTGTTTCTGGTCATCAAAATGCTTTTATCAAGGGGAGGCAAATAACTGATGTTGCTCTTATAGCAAATGAAGTTTTGGACTGGAAAATGAGAACGGGGGAAGCTGGACTTTTGCTCAAGTTGGATGTTAAAAAAGCTTTTGACAAATTGGGTTGGTCTTATCTATTCTCAATACTTAGACAAATGGGATTCGGAGTTAAATGGATCAAGTGGATTAGATACTGCATCACTACAGTCAAGTACTCCATTCTTGTTAATAGAAGCCCAGTGGGATTCTTCTCCCCAAAGAGAGGGATTAGACAGGGTGACCCTCTTTCACGCTTCCTTTTTATATTGGCAATGGAGGGACTCAGTAGAATGCTTGAAAAAAATAAACAACTACAATGGTTTGAAGGATTCCTAGTGGGTAATAGCAGGAGCTCTCCTATTTCAGTGTCACATCTGCTATTTGCAGATGATACCCTCATCTTCTGTGGAGCAAAAAAGTCTCAAGTCCTCTACCTAAACATCACTCTTATGTTATTTGAAGCTATGTCTTGCCTGCACATTAATATGCTCAAAAGTGTTATCTACCCATTGAACTCGGTACTAAATTTGCTAGAACTAGCAGACATTATGGGTTGTAATACAGGCTCCTTCCCTACCACATATTTGGGTCTTCCTTTAGGTGCCAAATACAAGTCTACTGAGATATGGAATGCAGTAGTTGAAAATTTCGAGAAGAAATTGGCTACGTGGCAGAGGCAATACATATCTCTTGGTGGCAGGCTTACCCTTATCAATAGTGTATTAGATAGCATACCCACCTATTTCATGGCACTCTTTCCTATCCCAACAAAGGTTCAAAAGCAATTGGACAGAATAAGAAGGAACTTTCTATGGGAAGGGAATAACACTCACAAGATTCACCTGGTAAAATGGACCAACGTCACACTTCCGAAAGCACTTGGTGGACTTGGAGTTAAGGACCTAGCCTTACATAACAAAAGTATGTTGATGAAATGGCACTGGAGGTTTAATCAAGATGATGCTGGCTTATGGAAGGAAGTTATCATAGCAAAATATGGTAGACTCAACCATTGGTGTACCAACAGAATTAGAACTCCTTATGGCACAGGATTATGGAAGAGCATACACAATTTATGGGGAGCTTTCTCTAATAACATTCATTTTCAGATTGGCGACGGGGCCACTACAAAATTCTGGACTGAAAAATGGATAGGGGACTCAACACTAAAGGAAGCTTTTCCAAATCTCTTTCTTATTGCAGGAAATACAGAATCCCTTGTTGCTCATAACAGAGAAGGCAACACATGGAGCCCGATCCTCAGAAGAAACCTGCAAGATTGGGAGGTGGAGGATTACATAGACCTGCTAAAGTTATTGGAGAGTCGCACTATAAACACTCAACTGAAGGACAAACTGAAATGGGGAAACTCAAAGGATGAAACTTACTCTGTCAAGGCAGGGTATGCTATAATGTGCTCCAACAGTATGATGATTGATCTATGGCCTTGGAAACTAGTATGGAAGACAAAACTGCCACCCAAAGTCTGCTGCTTCAGCTGGTTGGCCTTAAAGGATGCATGCCTCACCCAAGACAACCTCACCAAAAGAAGTTTTCAACTGGCCAACAGGTGTTACATGTGTCAAGTGAACTCAGAATCTGTTAACCATCTTTTCCTACATTGTTCAGTAGCCACAAACATATGGAACATGTTTCTTAGTATTTTTGGTTTACACTGGACTATGCCATTCAATGCCAGAGAGGCATATGTGAGCTGGAGCTCAAGGGAAGTTGACAAAACCATCAAGAAAGTCTGGAATATGATACCTGCAAGCATTTTTTGGTGTATCTGGGTCGAAAGGAATAGTAGATGTTTTGATGGATTATCAACTTCAATAGGTTGCTTAAAGGCTAGATGTTTGGTTAATTTGTTTCACTGGGCTAACCTTACTACTGTAAATAACTCTGATGTTTTTTTGGACTTTGTCAGCTCTTTAGTTTTGTAGCACTTAATTGTAAACGAGCTGTCAAACTCACTTCTTTTGTAACTTTTGCATCTTCCTGATGCATTTTATGATATATTCTACTTACCTCATCGAAAAAAATAAATAGAACAAAAGAAAAGAAAAGGGAATTTGTTATTAAAAAAACCTATTTGGGCCAAGAGCAACAAAAGAATTCCCAGCCCTATTCGAATCCCCCTTTACTCTCATTAACCGCCCCAGCCCTTTCACCCCTGAACCCGTCCCTCTGACCCGACCTATTCCCTCAATACATAACCCTTGTTATGACATTTCCCCCAAAAAACAAAAACCCTAATCCTTAGAGACCCAAACGCCGCCCAGTCATTTCTCCTTCATCTGCCTCGTTTGAACCAGCCCTCACTCGCCTGAAAACTCAAGCGAGTTCACTCACACGCATCTTTATCTAACCATGTCACCAACCCTAACGGTCTCTGATAGATTCCCTTATCCTCACACCTCTTCTCACGTGTTGGAAGCCTCTAGAAGGCATATGCTAGATGAATGGGGAGCATGGGATCGATTTCAATTGATCCCAACCCTTCATTCATCAGGTTTGTGCCTGATAAGTAGAGGAAATTTTCGGAGAACTGGGGAAGGATTTTCAGAGGGACTTGGGGGAAATTTCTGGAGAGAAAGGATTTGAGAGAGATTTTTTTTTCGGAGAATTTTTTTAGAAAGAGACTGCTCTTTTGGATTTCAGAACCTCTGTATTTCTCGTTTTTTGGGATTTTCTTCTTTGTTTAATTTTTTTTCTTTAAATTTCAAAACCAGAAAAAGAAACAAAAAAATATATAGGTAATTTAGTCATCTTAAGTTTGATTTTTTGAATTTTGGCTTCAACATGGGAATCGATTAAGCCGAAAATCATGTTCGACGTCAAAGTTTGGTCGCTGATTGGATTCCTGTTTGTTCGCTTTTGTTCCTTTGAATATCCATTGCTAGATTTAACTGGGTTTGAATGAAGAATTTCACAACTTCAGGTTCATTTCTTGGCTTTTCTTAGTTGTTTTGATGATTGGTTGAACACGCGATGAGCCGTGGTTTTGTGTAACTTTGATTGTATTCATTTGTCGTTTTTCTGAAGGATGAAATGTAAACTTTAAACACTAAGATGTCAATTTTGTTAGTCCATTCTGAATACGGTGTTCATGTATTTCGTTGAAATGTGAATGGTCTAGTTCATGGCTGTGTATCTGTTTATTTGGTTGCATTAGTTTGGTACTTGACTTGGTTCACCAGCTTCTTTCCGTAAAGTTCTTTGGCTTTTGGCATGGATCTTAAGTAAATCAAGGGCTCATTTGGTCTCTGTTTGTCTCACATTCAAATTGCATATGCTAAGTTGAAATATAGAGCCATTTTAAATTCATTTACTCTTAATTTAAGCCTAGATCCTTTTGAATCCTGTCATCAGTGTTTTAATGTTTGTGAGCCGATTCTAAGAGTGACCTTTTGAAGTTGTCTTTACTGATTCTCCTTGGTTTTCAAATGAGAAGTCTGCATGAAGTGTTAGGATCATTTCGACTATGTCCGCTTCAAGTCAGATTTTGTGTGCGCTAATTTGAAATCCATGAATCAAGCTTCTAATTAACCTTAAATGTTTGTTGTTGTAAATCCCTTCTAGTCATATCTATTTGTGCTGTATTCCATGTGCTTGATTGATAAAGAGAAGTAAACTAGGTTACTGACTCTCATTACATTCTCTTAGAAAATGCTTTCATTAAATTGTGCCCATATGAATAGCATGTGTTGTTAGCTTGGGAACTGAAATTTAGAAGTCACATTTGTGGTTTGGAGTTCATTCTTATTTGCTAAACGGATCATTGAGTAGATTTTATTAGAATTAAGAAATGAAGGTTCAATACCATGTTTATGGGTCAGTGTTGAGTCTTACAAATTGAACTTCCATGAGCTATGGCTGCAGCCATCGATCGAGCCATTTTCTTTCTTTTGTTGAATATGCAGAGATATTGGTAAATAATGTGTTATTGTACTTAGAATTGTATGTGATGGGATTTACAGTAGTGACAACACCATTTATAGGAGTTTGAGAACGAGAAAATTGAGCCTATTATCTCGTGTTATAATGTCTTTAATTCGCATGTTTCTTGTTAAGTCATCTTGTATATGGTTCATTTGTTAAGTGAACGTTTAGTATTCTCTATTAGTTTCTCTTGTAGCTTATTCAAATTAGAGGATTCTCTTCCAGCTTCTTGTGTTAAGCTTGAAGTCTTCTCCTTTTCTTCTTGCTGACTTTTATCTTCATTGAATTTAAATATGGCATCAGTTTTGTGGTAGTTTTCGCATTCATTAGCTTAGATCCGTGAAAGTTTGAGTGAGGGTTAATGCTTCTGGAGTTCATTTGTAAATCTACCATTGTAATTGTGTATACATTCGCGTAACATAATTACGATTCTAAAAACCAATTCGGAGTACGCATTCGCACAACTTTGAACAAATTTCTTGCATCATCAATACCTATACTTTCATAGAGCGGAACTACTGGATACTGTCCAATGTAGCCATGGAAAGGTTTGGTTGAAATGTTTCTTATTTTGGTTTGTAAATGGGGATCAAAAAGCTCTTTTAACGATTCAAAATGGATTTTTGAAGACGTGTAGGAATTCTATCAAATGATGCTTCAAAACAGCCATAGTTTACTAGAGCTTTGTGGACCTGGCTTTTCACTTGGTTCCATACAGATTGCCTGGCTTTACGTCTTCATTTGAGAAGTCTATATTTGGAAGCTTGATATTCTCGGAACCCATAATCACTTTAACTTTCTTTTCTCGAGTAATTGATGTGCGCCACTTAGGAAAAAGAAGGGCTCTCGTAGTAATTTCATAATTTAGATATAGCAAATAACAAATTATCGTAGTTTGCTTTAGGCACGTTTAATATACTATCGTGGTTGTGAACACGTTCGCGTGACATGACTACGATTTCGAAAAACAAAATCGGAGTATGCGTTTGCGCAACTTTGGCCAAATATTCTTAATAATAATAATAAAGCGTTATTAATTATGGACATGTTCGCGTGACATGATTTTTGACGCGCCAAACAAATGGGTATAACCCGTTTCAAGATAATTTTCTTCATTAAAAGCGATGTAAAGGCAAAAGCATAGGTTTTAAAAATAAGTAATTAAACACTTTGATTGAACCAAGTAGGATCAAAGAGACCGTGCTAGAACCATTGAACTCAGGAGTGCCTCACACCTTTTCCTTGGTTAACAGAGTCAACATTTTCCTCGACTCGGAATTTGAACCGGTGATTTGGGACACCATTAATTATCCCAAGTGGCGACTTTGAATTTTTAATAAAATGAATCACGTTTCGATTGTCCTTTAATTGGAAAAACTCCCTTTACTATTTTTTTCCGAGGGTGTAGTAAAAAAGGAGGTGTGACAGCCAATACATGCAGGCTCCCCTTATTCCTCATTTTGAAGTTGCTTTGCGGTTTTTTGTGGTATTTTCTCACAAATCCAAATATGAGCTTATTTTTGTATTAAATTTCCTATTTTGACGTACTAGCTTTCTATGATTTTTGATTGGGCACACTTCACTGTAAACTTGTTTGGAAGCTTAATTGTCTCTCATACATGCCCAGACCTTTCTTTTGTTGTTCTGCTCTTGATCCAATACATGCATACTCCCCGTGTTCCTCATTTTGAAGCTGCTTTGCGGTTTTTTGCGGTATTTTCTCACAAATCCAACTATAGGTTTATTTTTGTATTCAATTTCCTCTATTGACCTACTAGCTTTCTATGATTTTGATTGGGCACGATGCCCTGATTCTCAGCGCTCCATCATCAGGTATTTCTTCACTCTGGGAGGATGTACATTTTTATGGAAGTCAAATAAAGAGTCTTTGGGTTCTTTATCATCTAGTGAAGCTGAATATCGGTCCATGTGCCGTGTTGTGGCTGAAAACACCTGGCTTTTACACCTCCAACATGATCTATCCAACTCTTCGCCACTTCCGATGTCGCTTCACTTTGATAGTCAAGCGGTGATTCATATCGCCAAAAATCCCCTCTTCTATGAGCGTGTACCAAACATGTTGACCTTGATTGTCACCTTGTACGTCAACAATACCTTACTGGACTGATTTCTCTATCATTCATTCCGTCAAATTCTCAACTCGCTGATGTTTTCACAAAACCCCTTTCCGGTCCTACTCACGAATCTTTTTTGGAAAAGTTGGGGGTCATTTATCCACCTTCCAACTTGAGGAAGGTTGTTGTCATAGGAATTTTAGATGGTTTACCAGTTGATATGAATTTATAGAAGACTCAAAAATTGAAAGAGGAAGATATGATGAAGCATAGAGAAAGATGAAGTTGATCGACTTTGGTCAGGCTTTGAATTTGTCTAAAAGATTTAAGATATTTACTTGAGCATCATGACTGTTCATTTATTAATTAATTGATTCAATCCTAGACATTAATATTTGAAGAGATTGCATAGCTGCCAAGTATTTTATTTTGCATCTTCTAGATGATTCTTTCATACATTTATTGTACTTAGATAAAAGGGAATTTTTATTGTCGCATGGCAAGTCATGGTAGTTAAACATTTGCTAGCAAAAAATAGACAAGTGTACAAATAGGATTTTATTATTTTTGTGACGATTCGACCCGTTGTTTCATGGGTTACCACTCTATTTCCCCTATTTTCTGCTTCTTTATGCTTCATTATCAGTGTTTTGTGTGATCGAGTTGGCTTGGATTGATTTTAGAAGGAACTGAGACACTTAGTCTCTTTAAGGAAGGCTTAGTTTGAAAAAGTCAACCGGATGTTGACTTATGTGTTAGAGGGTTCGGATATGAATTTCGATGATTCGGTTAGCTTCCAGGGATGATTTGAGACTTAAGAATGTGATCGGAAGTGATTTTGGAGGTCCGGTGTATAATTAGGCTTGAATTGACGAAGTTAGTATTTTGGCGATTTCCGGTTGGTTGGTGAGATTTTGATCCGAGAGTCAGAATGTAATTCTGAGAGTTGCAATAGCTTCGTTAGGTGATTTGGGATGTATGTGCAAAAATTCAGGTTATTCGGAGGTGATTTGGTTAGGTTTTTTATCGAATACGTGTTTCGGAAGTTTCATAAGAACTTAAGCTTGAATTCGATGCGAATTGATGGTTTTAGTGTTGTGTGAGGTGTTTTGATAATTGGAACAAGTTTGGGTAATGTTTTAGGATGCGTTGGTGCTTTTGGTTGAGGTCCCGGGGGCCTCGGGGTGATTTCGGATGGCTAAACGGGAAGTGTTGGACTTAGGAAGTTGCAGAAAATGCAGCACTCAGTGCAGCAGGATTTTTGTCTTCGCGATCGCGGGAGGACCCTCGCAATCGCATAGAAAGATTTTGGGTGCCTGAGTTTTTGCTCTTCACGTTCGCAGCCTGGGGCTCGCATTCACATAGGTCTGAGTTTTGGTGCATCGCGTTCGCGGTGGGGAGTCCGCGTTCGCGGTGGGGAGTACGCGTTCGCATAGTAGAAGTTGAGGGCCCAGCATATTTGTTCATCGCGTTTGCATCAGTAGAGTCGCGATCACGTAAGAGGGGAAGTTGAAGCTTCGCGATCGCACTCTTTTGGCCGCGTTCACATAGGCCAATTTTGAGACCTGGGAAATTTGTGCATCGCGATCGCAAGCCTGGGGCCGCGATAGCATAGAGGAAAAGTCTGGAACTGGGCAGAAGTTATAAAACATTTTGTTCCGCGAACCTATGTCATTTTCAACCATTTTTTAGTACCTTGAGAGCTATTTAGGATAAATTGAAAAGGGATTCGAAGAGGATTAATTGGAGGTAAGTTCTATGAACTAAAAACGTGATTATTATGTGAAATTAATCCTTAGAATTCATGGAAACTTGGCTAAAATGGGAAGAACTAGGGCTTGCGTTTTGATATTTCAAATTGGGATTTGAGGGGCCATTTGGACTCCGATTTTGGTGTTCTTTATATGCATGGACTCGTGGCGAGATAAGGAACCCATTGGTGTAAGAATTATTGAGTTTCGAGGAGTGGGCCCGGGGCTCAGGTTTTGCTAATTTCGGGATTTTTAATATTTTTCGATTTTTTTGATTGGGAATTATTTCCTTAGCATATTGTGACGTATTTGTTCTGGTTTTGGATAGATTTGATGCGCGTAGAGGCTGATTCGAGGGGCAAAGATGTCGTGAGCTAGAGATATCGCCGGTTTGAGGTGAGTAATGATTGTAAATGATATTTGAGGGTTTGAAACCCCGTATTTGCACATCGTAGTGCTATATTGAGGTGACTTGCACGCTGGATAGCAAGCGTAAGGTAGAGCACCGTTGGGGATTGTGACTTAGTCCGTCTCGATTGATGAATTTACTGCGTATTTGACTGAAATTTACTTGTTATCATCATAACTTAGGCTGATTGCCATATTTGGGCTTCGTGCCAGCTATTTGAACCCTTCGGGGACTGTTGTTGATAATTCCTCACTGTTTTAATTATATACTTGAACTCAGTCACGTACTTTCCACTATTTTAAAACTCAGCCAAGTTTATTATGCCTTAAACACTTGAAATGCTATTTTTAAAAATATTTTAGGCCGAGCATCATATTTTACTGTTGCCCGAGTGGCTTGTTGATCTTTAATGGGGTAAGGCCGAGGGCCTGTATTGTGAGGATACGTTTGGATCAGGCTACACGTTGCAGCAGTGTTATACTGATATTGATATGAGGCCGAGGGCCTAGATTGATGCCACGAGATGCCTTGATATTGTGCTTGGGCCGTAAGGGGCCCCTCCCAGAGTCTGCACACCCCCATTGAGCGCCATCGACGATAAATGGATAGGGCTACATGCCACAGCAATATCTGGATCGGGCAGCATGCCGCAGCGGTACTGGTACTATTTGATGTGTTTACCTTATTTCATTTGTCTGCTATGATCTGTTATTTGTGCTACTCTTTGCAATATTTACCTGATATTCTCGCATTATCTGATAACTGAGGGTTGTGCCCAAGGGGCGGAAATTCTGTGCTTATCTGCACTATTTGTTTTGCATTCATTTGCGTAACCACTTAAAAGGGACATTTCAAAAGAGGCTTAAACTGAGTTAAAATATTTTTCTAAAGATTTCATAGCTTCACTGTATTCTAAAAAGGGTTTACACTGCTTCTATATAGCATGATGATTTACCATACGTGATTTCTTACCGCTCAGTTATTATTTACCTTTATTACTCACTAAGTTGGAGTACTCACTTTACTCTCTGTACCTCGTGTGCAGATGCAGGTATTTATTCACCCTATAGCGGGTTTTTGGCTGATCAAAAGTAGAGCCATAGGAGTTAGCAAGGTGACTGCGAGCATTCGCAGCACCGTTTTTTTCCCTCTCTTTTTCTCATTATTCCGGCTTTGTATATTTTAAGCCTTATAGTTGGATTTGCACTCTAATAGATGCTCGTGGCTTGTGACACCCCGGTTAGGGCTTTGTTGGGTCGTATTTCTGCTAATTAATATTATTAAGTCATATTTAAACTGCTTATCAACTGTTTTCACTATTTTAAAAGGATGAATTGGGTTTAGTTGGCTGGTCTTGTCCCCACGAGAGGCGCCATCACGACCGGATTTGGGTCGTGACAAGTTGGTATTAGAGCCTAGGTTACTAGGTCTTATGAGTCATGAGCAGGTTTAGTAGAGTCTCGCGGATCGGTACGGAGACGTCTGTATTTATTCTCGAGAGACTGCAGAACCTTTAGGAAAACTTTACATTCTTGAATTTTTATCGTGCGTCCTTGATTCAGCTTGAAAAGAAACTCTTGAAATTCCTTCCACATGTTCGTATGCGCGCATGAGCGCTTAATATCAGATATGCCTTGGTGCTTGTGATTCCCCGATTGAGGGACGAGATGTAATCTCTGTGAGTTTATATTGGGCCAGTCTGGAGGACTTGAGGTCAGATCTTTGCCTATGGCTTGAGCACCGTGGTGCTGATTGTGTGAACAAGTGTTTTTATACTTATACATTCGGAATTTTCTCTATTAGTGGAAGTGACTGCTGGATAGCCACTTGATGAGTATATTAGTATTGCGAGATGTATTTATGTGACTTGGAAGTGACGAGGGAGGTCTGCTGGATGATAGATGAACTAATAAGTGCTTGATTTCCATTGTGACTGGATGTGTAGCCCCGAGTTATGGGCGCGTGAAGAATCTTTTCATGTCTCCTTATTGGGAGTGAAGTAAATTTCATGTTGCGGTATGAGTTCAGACTCAGGAAGGCTGAGTAACTGTGTAATGTGTATGACGTGGAAGGTATACATAAATGTTATATTGAGGCGAAACAGGTGGGTTATCTCCTGCGGAATGTTCTAAAGTGGTGTGATCCTTATATGTATGTAAGGAGACCTCATGTGCAAGTGAAAAGTACATGTTGAAATTTGAAATTTTGGGTCGCCTAAGAGAGTGAGCTTAGCTGTTGCGGAGATGAATGCGAGAATTGAAGAAGATTTACAGTACTAGATGATTAGTGTTTTCACAATCTTACAAATGATTTGAGTTTAATCTCGCTATTGTTTTGTGGCATAAATAGAGTAAAAGTGTTATGAGTTATTGAGTGTATCTTGATCTATGGCTTCGAGCCAAGTGGGGGAGTCTGTTGTGAGCAGTTGATTGCACAGTTAGGTGCTATGTTGGTTCCAGTTTGGGGCATGCGAGTGAATTAGCTATGGCTAGAGTAACGAAAAGTTTTGACAAAGGTTATATTATGCTTCGTAGGGTATGAGAATCACGAAATCTCTAGAGTGTTGTTGGTAAAGAATGCTCGGCGCATAGAGCAGGAAGTTGCTTGGTTGTATTGGGATGAGGATTTCATTTTGCAGTATCGGAGTGCCAATGAGGCACGGGTGGTTCTGTTCATTAGGTCAGGTAAGTTGCAGATTAAATAAAGAGTGAATGACTTATGAGAATGGTTCTAATGTGTTAAAGATTCTACAGGGAACAATCGGGTATCTTAAGGTTGTGTATGTGGTTAAAAACTATGTTTTCATTGCAAGAGGTCAAGACTTGTGATATTTTTATGCTAATTATGGGATTCTATGTATCAGTATCGGGAAAGTAAAGGTAACAGATTTAGATTCGCAAGAAGTTTTTTAGAGTAAGGTATTCTGGAATGGGGTGTTTCTAGGAATATTTGGGAGAGTATTCAGTGGCTTATGGGTCTTAGACAGTGTGGTCTTATGGTTAGGTCTCGTGTGATAAGCCTGGGTTGAGGCATTGTGGTGCTATAGCAAGAAGAAATATCAAGTTGATGATGAATCAGAATGAAAATTAGATAGATTGAGTAGCTTGATAGTAGACTGAATCGGTATGGTAAGGATATGATTAATTCTTTGTATGTGTTCGAGGTAATGAGCCCTTGCAAGTATTTTACATCAATGCTCTTGGGTTTTGATGGCTTGCTTAGCTGTGTCGAGTTAGAAGGATTCAGTCCTGACAGGTCTGATTTGTTCAAAGGGAATTCAGAGAGTTCTTGATGGTTTTTACTGCGGTTTGGAGATGTATATTTTCTATGGGCATGCGGAGCATGGGATGTGTAGTGACTTTTCTTCTAGATAGGACCAATGGAAAGTTCTTGACTAGTTAAGTACATAGATTTCTGTGGCTCGGAAGGGAGATAAAATTTTCATGTTATCCTTGGATGGTATGGTATATGTGGTATATTGTAGAGGAATGAGGGTGGCATGTGCTAGATTACAGTTCAGTTCTGAAAGGAAGTTCATAAAACTCTTAAGTAACGGGTAGCCTCAGATAATCAAGGAAATGGTACTACTAATTAGAAGTGATTTGACGAGAGTATATGTCTTAGAAAAAGGGTAATGTGATTAAATTGATGATACTTCGGTAGTATTGCGGCACTTTCTTATTGGATCGACTGGTGGTATTCAGGTTTGCTTGGCGGCACAGGGAAATTTTAGAGTATCTATCATGGAATGATTGGGTATTAAAGGTGTGCATGTGTTCGGACGGAGAAATTGGGAATGGATATATGGAGGCAAAAGTTCTCATATACAGGCTATGATGTGGTTGTGCATCGTGTGTATCGGCACTGTTTAGCAACAACCGGGATTTAGAGGCCCGAGTGGATCTTTCTTTGCTTGGTATGTTAGATTTTGGATATGATATTGGGGTGTAGACTGGTTGTCTTAGTGTTGGGTTATTCTGGACTATTGCGCTATGGGCTATGCCAGAAATGCCACGGGTTGAGTGGCGAGGTGCGTCGGATTATGTTCTAGCAGGGTGGTTTATATTTCAAAGACCCAGAGAACGGCTAGGAAGGATTGCCTTTCTTAATTGGGCCTTCGTGATGGATGTCAGTGCAGAGGTTTCTACCACTCATTCAGTTCCGATGTTGAGGCACTTTTTGGATGCGTTTTTTGTGGCCGGGCATGTCGCCGGGCGAGGTTGTGGATTTCGATATCGATTTGGTGTCGGAAACCGTATCGTATGGCTCCGGTAGGAGCTGTGACTTCCTTGATGATGAGTTCGTTGGCAGGTCAATATGTATGCGTGTTCTAGCTTGAGTCAGCTTGGTTGGCCCCGAATTGTATTATTGAGGGATAGGTCGATTCAATCGTTATTGAGCTTGTTAGTGATCTGGGGAGATCTAAGAGTTGCTTTTCTGTGTTGTGAGATGTTATAATTTGTTGGTTACGGCCACATGTGGTGCGGTTCTATTGGGAATTCATAGTGGAAGTCGAGCGGGAAGGGTAATTGGGTGCTGCTCGATGAATGGAGTATCGGTTATGACATATCGGGTTGCGTGGTATATGTTATCTATCTCACCGTGGGTGTAATGATTTGCTTTGGTTCCAGACATCAATTGAGCATGGTTGTCGATTTCAAGCATAGTGACTTGAGGTGTTTTATGTGGAGCAGTGTTTGGATAGGATAGCGCGTTGCAGCAAAGCTGTGTGGAAATATGACCTTGCGGGTCAAATTTGTGTGTTCTATTTCTATGGCGCGAGACGGTTTCTCAGTCGTGTGATGTGATGATATTGGTGAGCTTGCTGTATGACTCTTTCGTTTGTGTCAGTTTCATGATGTGAGTATGTTCGAAATGTTGCTTATTGATGCGCGGACTGCGCAAGCTGTGGCCTTAGCTTGTCTTGGTGTGTCATGTCACCAGAATAATTGTGTTGGAGTAGATGAGATCGTTTGGGCCTGTAATGAATACAAACGGATTCGATTTCAGCATGTTTGATGGGTAAATATCGAGGTTCGGTTTAGAAATTTGCTATGGTCCATGACAAATGAGAAGTAACCTTATGGATGACTGATCTGAGAGATGGTTATGATTTATTGCGTGTTTAATTTATCATTGGCAGTATATGGAAGTGTTGGAATGAGACTTTAGTTGATAAGAGGTTTCTACCGGTATTAGAGTGTTGTTTCCAGTTGCTGTGAATGGAAGTTATCACTACATGTGTTTGAGTTACGTGGTATATAGGATAATTGCACTTGACATTGCAGGCATGGGTTACTACAGCTAGTTCTGTTCTATTCGAAGTATAGGTTTGAGGTTTTGATCATATTGATGGTTTCGGAAGTGAAAATGTGGTTCTACGGTTTATGGGCTAGATTGGATTGTGTAATTTTAGTTAAAAGGTGTTATCGGACCTATATGAGAAAGGGTAACGTGGGATCAGCCCCGGGTATATGCATGGTAAAGTTATTCAGCTATTGGTTGGCTTCTAGAGCAACTCTGGGTACGCTCAAGGATTAGCATTTATTTAAGTTGGGGAGGATGTGACGACCCGACCCGTCGTCTCATGGGTTACCATTCCGTTTCTCCCATTTTTTGGTTCATTATCAGTGTCTTGTGTGATCGAGTTGGCTTGGATTGATTTTAGAAGGAAATGAGACACTTAGTCTCTTTATGGAAGGCTTAGTTTGAAAAAGTCAACCGGATGTTGACTTATATGTTAGAGGCTCGGATATGAATTCCGATGATTCGGTTAGCCTTTGGGGATGATTTGTGACTTAGGAGTGTGATCAGAAGTGATTCTGGAGGTCCGGTGTAGAATTAGGCTAGAATTGGCGAAGTTAGTATTTTGGTGATTTCGGGTTGGTAGATGAGATTTTTATCTGAGAGTCGAAATGGAATTCCGAGAGTTGTAGTAGCTTCGTTAGGTGATTTGGGATGTGTGTGAAAAATTTTAGGTTATTCAGAGGTGATTTGATTAGGTTTTTGATCGAATGCGTGTTTCGAATGTTTCCAAAGAACTTAGGCTTGAATTCGATGCGAATTGATAGTTTTAGTGTTGTGTGAGGTGTTTTGATGATTGGAACAATTTTGGGTGATGTTTTAGGATACGTTGGTGCTTTTGGTTGAGGTCTCGGGGGCCTCGGGGTGATTTTGGATGGCTAAAGGGGAAGTTTTGGACTTAGGATGTTGTAGAAGATGCAGCAGTCAGTGCAGCAAGATTTTGGTCTTCGTGATCGCGGGAGGACCCTCGCGATCGCACAGAAGGATTTTGGGTGCCTGAGTTTTTGCTCTTCACGTTCGCAGCCTGAGGCTCGCGTTCGCATAGGTCTGAGTTCTGGTGCATCGCGTTCGCGGTGGGAGTCCGCGTTCGCATAGTAGAAGTTGAGGGCCCAGCATATTTGTTCATCGCGTTCGCATCAGCAGAGTCACGATCGCGTAAGAGGGGAAGCTGAAGCTTCGCGATCGTGTTCTTTTGGCCGCATTCGCATAGGCCAATTTTGAGACTTGGGAAATTTGTGCATCGCGATCGCGAGCCTGGGGCCGCGATTGTATAGGGGAAAAGTCTAAAACTGGGCAGAAGTTGTAAAATATTTTGTTTCGCGAACCTAAGTCATTTTCCACCATTTTTAGCACCTTGAGAGCTATTTAGGAGAAATGGAAGAGGGATTCGAAGAGGATTAATTGGAGGTAAGTTCTATGAACTAAAAACGTGATCATTATGTGAAATTAACCTTGGAATTCATGGAAACTTGGCTAAAATGGGAAGAACTAGGGCTTGAGTTTTGATATTTCAAATTGAGATTTGAGGGGCCATTTGGACTCCGATTTTGGTGTTCTTTATATGCATAGACTCGTTGCGAGATAACGCACCCGTTGGTGTAAGAATTTCTAAGTTTCGAAAATTGGGCCCGGGCTCGGATTTTGCTAATTTCGAGATTTTTAATATTTTTCGATTGTTTTCAATTGGGTATTGTTTCCTTAGCATATTGTGATGTATTCATTCTGGTTTTGGATAGATTCGACGCACGTGGAGGCCGATTCGAAAGGCAAAGGCGTTGTGAGCTAGAGATATCGCTGGTTCGAGGTGAGTAATGCCTGTAAATGATATTTTGAGAGTTTGAAACCGCGTATTTGCACATCGTAGTGCTATATTGAGGTGACTTGTACGCTAGATAGCGAGCGTGGGGTAGAGCACCATTGGGGATTGTGACTTAATCCGTCATGATTGATGAATTTACTGCGTATTTAACTGAAATTTACTTGTTATCATCATAACTTGGGCTGATTGCCATATTTGGGCTTCGTGCAGCTATTTGAACCCTTCGGGGATTGTTGTTGATAATTCCTCACTGTTTTAATTATATACTTGAACTCAGTCACGTACTTTCCACTGTTCTAAAACTCAGCCAAGTTTATTATGCCTTAAACGCTTGAAATGATATTTTCAAAAATATTTTAGGCCGAGCATCATGTTTTATTGTTGCCCGAGTGGCTTGTTGTTCTTTGACGGGGTAAGGCCGAGGGCCTGTATTGTAAGGATACGTTTGGATCGGGTTATACGCCGCATCACTGTTATACTGATATTGATATGAGGCCGAGGGCCTAGATTGATGCCACGAGATGGCTTGATATTACGTTTGGGCCGTAAGGGGCCCCTCTCGGAGTCTGCACAACCCCAGTGAGCGTCGTCGACGATAAATGGATCGGGCTGCACGCCGTAGGGATATGTGGATCAGGTTACACGCCGCTGGGATATGTGGATCGGGCTGCACGCCACATCTGTACTGGTACTGTTTGATGTGTTTACCTTATTTCATTTGTGTGCTATTATCTGTTGTTTGTGCTACTCTTTGCAATATTTACCTGATATTCTTGCATTATCTGATAACTGAGTGTTTTGCCTAAGAGGCGGAAATTTTGTGCTTATCTGCACTATTTGTTTTGCATTCGTTTGCGTAACCGCTGAAAAAGGACATTTCAAAGGAGGTTTAAACTGAGTTAAGATGTTTTTCTAAAGATTTCATAACTTCACTGTTTTCTAAAAAGGGTTTACACTGCTTCTATATAGCATGATGATTTTCCATACGTGATTTCTTACCGCTCAATTGTTATTTACCTTTAATACTCACTGAGTTGGAGTACTCACTTTACTCCCTGCACCTCGTGTGCAGATGCAGGTATTTATTCACCCGGTAGCATGTTTTTGGCTAATCAGAAGGAGAGCCATAGGAGTTAGCGAGGTGTCTGCCAGCATTCGAAACACCATTTTTTTTTCTTTCTTTTGCTAATTATTCCGGCTTTGTATATTTTAGGCCTTGTAGTTGGATTTGCACTCTAATCCCGATTAGGACTGTGTTGGGATGTAATTCCACTAATTAATATTATTAAGTCATATTTAAACTGCTTTTGAACTATTTTAACTGTTTTAAAAGGATGAATTGGATTTAGTTGGCTAGCCTTGTCCCCACGAGAGACGCCATCACGACCGGGTTTGGGTCGTAACAATTTTCTTCATTCTCTTATATTTATACATGTACAAAAAATCATTGGAATGCACAGAAAATTTACAGCAACATATTCTCATAAGTTAGATTTTCTTTTAATGTCTAATATTGGTTTGAACAAACATCGAATTTCCCAAACTTCTAAAATTATTTGTGTTCAGCTGGTTGTAGTCGAACTGCTTGGCATTGGTTGTATTAGTTTTGTTTCTGGAGTTTTGAAATTGATTTTAAACGTTCTGCTGGGGACTTTTTTAAGCTGGATTAAAATATAAAAAAAAAATAGCTGAACTTGGCGAGGTGATGAAGAAGGGACTATTCTGCAAAAGCGATCTTCATTCTTAAGTTTTCCCAGAAATTTCAGGTTGCGATTCTTAAGTCCAGTTTTTGCCCAATTTAATTTTTTAGAACATGCTGCTGTTTCTTAGCTAAAATCTTTTGATAAACTTGAAATCTGAATTTTAAACTGAATTCTTCTTTGTAAGCTGCTGTTAGAATCGAATTAATTCAGTTATGGGTTTTGAGGATTTATTACAAAATACTTGTATTCCGAGTACCAGACTGAGTTTGTATTTTGGAAACCTAAAATTATTCGATTTCAAATTTTATTGAAAGGGTTTGTGATTGAATTTGGTATTTGCTATGTAATATACTAGTATTGTGTGGACGAGAATCAGTTCTAAAGCCTTTGAAACTGTTTACTGTGTATTGAAACCAAAGTTCACCAACGTGGGTGGGAAATATCATCTGAATTTCAATTTCTCTTTACTAAACTCTTTTTGGAATGAAGGATATTTCTGTTTGACTCAAAAAAATATCCAACCTTTTTGGATAAATCAAGCAAAGATGATGGGGTAAATCGTAGCCGAATATAATAAGCTCTAAGGATGATAACAATAATTGTGTAATAATGATAGAGAGAAGAGAATAAATAATATTGCTCTTACAAGGTTAATGATTTTTTTTACAAAGAAAACATCCTCTCTTACACAAGGCTTCCACTCCCCTTATATACTAAGGATTCTTCCCCCAGTTACAGGAACGACCACCTAACCCTAAGTCTATTAGTGTACTGACACTATTATCGGTGCCTGGCTTTCCTTGTATTGGGGTCGTACCCGGCCAGGCTTAGACTCATGGATGCTTCATATGTTTTTCGTGCTTGCCATAGGTCGTGGTTTATCAAATTTAGACCCATACAGTTAGTCCTTTCGCTCGTCGAGGTTGCAACCGGATGCGTTCTTGATGAGAGGACTCTTTGCCTTCCCTTGGGGGGGGGGGAATTTGATCTACTGGGATGTTGCGACATGGCCAACAAAAGATGGATATTCTGCTCGGCGGATCACCGAGGGGTACACGACGCCCGGGGGTGATGTCAGCTTTGACATGCGTCATCATTACGTGGATTTTCGAGGTAGAGACTTAGGGCTTTTGGCGCTTTGATTCTTGCACTGCTTTGAAACCTGCCGCCTCGATTCTGGCGCTACCCAACCCTATAAATAGCTGAGGAGTTCGATTTTTGAAAAACTTTAGCCACGCTTTCTTGATAACTTTTCAGTTTCTCTCAGTTGTTCTTGCATCTTCTAGTCTCCATTTTTGTTTTTTGACTTGAAGCTTTTCCTTTCTCACCCTCTTTGTGTAACTGCTACCTTTAAACGAAATCATGCCAAGATCCCACCATACTGAGGAGGAAGTTCTCGATGTTACTCCGTCAACTGCAACACCTCTAGAAGAAGGCGCCAACACTCTCACAGTGGAGGCGCTACTGCCGAGACATCCCCTATTCCGGAATGATTTCCTTAAAGATCCACCCCTTACTCTGAGCCCTATATTGTCTGAGATGATGCAGGCTCATCTTGACGTCCTCCGCATAAAGTATGTCATTCCTGCCTACGTAGAGATGACTCTGGCGCGGGAAGACTACGTTGACGTCCACAGGCCTGGGTACTAGGCTTTTTATGAATATCCATTCGTGATCGGCTACACTCTTCCTCTCTTCCTTCTGACGGAAGAGTTCTGCAGATTTTACCATGTTTGCCCGTCTCAGCTTTCATCGTACACACTCAAGGTACTTCTACTACTGACCAAGTATGCGGAGCTGGCAGGGTGTGACGTCTCCATCCATCATTTTTTGCACTTATTCACGTTTGGTTTTCTAAGAGGTACTATGGTGCACTTAAGGCTTCGGGGTTCCAAGGGGATAGTGGTCGGGACAGACGACCGGGCGAGGCGTAAATTCTGGCACAAGTATTTTTTTTTTATCAAGATTGAGCATGTCGTTTCTAGCCTCGCCGGGTGTCCAGAACGATGGAACAAAACTCGTAAGTATCATCATCCATTGCATCTCCCCATCTTCTATAATTATTGTAACCTTTGGTCAATTGTTATTTTGCAACTATGGATCATCCACCCCACCCTATTGCGAGTCTTAGGAAATGGTCGCCGGCCTGCTGCCTCACGCGGAGGAAACTCGAACTTGGGCGGCCTTCATACAACGATATGACCCTAGGGTCTCCTCAGGTAAATTTCTGCCTTGCTACTTCATAGGTTATGCGAGTCCGCCTAATCGTATGATTTTCCGTGACGACAGGTTGGGGAGCCTCCGGGCAGAGGACGCCGGTCCCTGCTTTCAGACAGGCCATTGCTGCCACGGATACGCAATTCATTTTGTGCGAGTCTGTTCGGGATGCCATACTCAACTTTCTCAGCAGGGAGACTCGTCTCGACCATGGTCGCGAGGGAAGAATTCATATTGGCATCAGCCCTGCATCCCAATGAAGAATCTTCTAATGCGACGAGCCGTTAGAGAGGAAAAGAAGAAGATTGGAAATAGGAAAGGGTGTGGCTATCGAGGGCGACGAAAGCGGAGCATCCCGGATAGCCCCGGTGCCTGTGTTTATGGCCGACACCATTTTATCGGAGAGGCATCCCCGAGCGGAATAGGTTAGCCTAGGAGTCGTCCTAGTGCGTTCCGCTAAGGGTGGTGCGTCATCCGACGTTGGAGGACCTCGAGTTGAGGGGGATGGATCGGGCTCGAACACTGCCTCAGAGGACGTTGATGAGTTCTTGGGTCGCCACACCTATGTGGAGGTGAGAACGGACGGGTCCGACCGTCATGTGATAATTTAGGGGAGTTACAACTTGCTGCCGAATAGGGAGGAGGTTGTGTCGCCCTTTGATCCTTTATGCGCCTCTCTTGAAAGTGAGATACTTGGGATGATGAGGGACATGGAATTGTCTCAAAAGGTCGACGGCATGGACCTACAGGTAGGTTTCTTTTTCTTCTCCTTTTGTCGTGGGGTCGATGTGACCATTTGTGTTTTATGTTTTTTCTAACACTGCCTCTCTCTTGTCAGACTCTCATCATGGAGGTGGAGACAGAGCATCGTGAACGTAAGAGTATGGACCTCTATAAGAAGATGTCTCAAAATATCACCAATACCGCTCTAAACACCGGGCAATATCTTACATCTACCATCAGGACCCCGAGTTCCAAATGTTCCGTGAGGGACTTAAACAATTGTAGGACCAATTGGAGTGCAGGGTGGAGGAGCTGAAGGAGAGGGACAAGGAGCTCGTGAGGGCCATCACCCGAAATAGCGAATTGGAGGCCCTTCTTAAGGCGAAGGAGGACGAACTTGAGTTAAGCCAGGGGGTAACAACTTAGAACGCCGGCTTACAGTTGAAGGTGGCCATCTTGAGTGTTGAGTTAGATGCTAAGGCAGTAGAGGTCGATGGGCTCAAGGGCGAGTTGAATTCCAGTGCCGACAAGTTGGCAGCGGCTATATCTGAGATGGTCTCTTTGGAGGATACCCTCCTCACATCCAGGTTGGATCTTATGGGAAAGAGGGAAGCATCCGATCGTCGGACCACGGGATTTAAAGGGCATGTCAGGGAGTTGGAGGCAGGGTTGGTGGCGCAGTAAGGGAAAATGGCTTTACTGAGGGCGGAGGCGACAAATCAATGTTCTCAGCCCTCAACGCTTCATCCCACAGCCGATCAGGGCTCGCCTCATCGCTTGTACGAGCTGTAGGTTCATGCAGAGGCTCGACTCGATGTGTATATGGCTTTTTATGCCGAGGGCAAGGCGATGAAGGCAGAGGTTCAAGCGGTGCATGCTAAAGCGTGTGTAGCCCGTGAGTCGTGCGAATATGACCCCCTTACTCCTGATGGGGAAGGTGTTGATTCTAATGATGCAGACCACCTTACTTCAGATTTGTGGTATGACAAAGCTTACCGTACTGAGGACGAAGTGTAGTTTTAATTTGAACAACTTTTGCTTTGTAATTTTTGGCACGGGTCGTGCTGAGGCCCGTTTGTAGGGGCAGATGTAAATGATATTTTGTTGTAATCTAAACTTTACTTTTGTCGGTTTGTCCGTTCGTCATTTCCTTTTTCGTTTATTGTAAGACTTTCGCACCTGACTTTTGAGATGTTGTTTCGATTATCGTTGTAGAATCCCATCAAGTTTCGACCGAGGTTGAACTAATATTTTCGATGGCCTTGGCTATTGAGATGTTGCTTCGACGGTCGTCGACGTAGTGTCTCATCATGGTTCGAACGAGGTCGAACTAATATTGCCGATTGCCTTGGCCACTGGGATGCTTCGACCGTCATCGAAGTGTCTCATCGTTGTCGATGGTCTTAGCCATTAGGGCCTTACTTCGGCTATCGTCGAAGTATCTCATCGTTGTCGATGGTCTTGGCCATTGGGGCCTTGCTTCGACTGTCGTCGAAGTATCTTATCATTGTCGATAGCCTTGGCCATTGGGGCCTTGCTTCGACTGTCATCGAAGTATCCCATCATCATCGATGGCCTTAGCCTTTGGGGTGTTGCTTCGACTGTCGTCAAAGTATCCCGTCATTGTCGATTGTCTTGGCCATTGGGGCCTTGCTTCGATTATCATAGAAGTATCTCATCGTTATCGATGGTCTTAGCCATTGGGGCCTTGCTTCGACTATCGTCAAAGTATCCCGTTGTTATCAATGGCCTTGGCCATTGGGGTGTTGCTTCGATTGTCGTCGAAGTATCCCGTCGTTGTTGATGGTCTTGGCCATTGGGGCCTTGCTTTGTCTGTCGTCGAAGTATCTCGTCGTTGTCGATGGCCTTGGCCATTTGGGTCTTGCTTCGACTGTCGTCCAAGTATCCTGTTGTTATCGATGGCCTTGGCATTGGGGTATTGCTTTGACAGTCTTCGAAGTATCCCATCGTTGTTCGAATGAGGTTGAACTAACGTTTTGGAGTCTTTGGGTTCCTTATGTATAATGGAGATTGGATTTCATGATACAATGGAGATTAGATTCCGTTCATACAATGGAGATCACATTCCGTTCATACAATGTAGGTTAGAAGATCTCTGTAGTCCCTTCATTACTTCGACCCAGAGATGGTATTGACGGGCTGAGGTGATGAATATCGTCCCGGCCTACAGGGCCCCTTCGCCGCCTCGTTAAAAACCTCCCTGGGAAAACCCGAATAGGATAAAATCCGGTGAGGGAAAAAGAGTACAACTTAATTGATGTCTCTCAGAAGTGAAAGTATTTGAGTTGGGTGACGTTCTAGTGTTTTGGAGTACTTTCCCCTCCATAGTTTCTAGTTAGAATGCCCCTTTATTTGCTGCTGCTATGATTTTATACGGTCCGTCCCAGTTTGTTCCTAGTTTTCCTTCATTTGGATCTTTTGATGCTTGTGTTTTGGCCTTGAGGATGTAGTCGCCAACTTTAAGTGGTCGTACCTTGGCTTTCTTGTTGTAGTACCTTTCTATTTATTGCTTCTGGGCTACCATTCTTACATGAGCCATGTCTCTTTGTTCTTTGGCTTCATCTAAGTCATGTAGCCTACTTTTGTCGTCATCTTCCTCGCTCATGTTAGAGTACCTCAGGCTGGGTTCATTGACTTCGATAGGTATGACTGTCGGTCCCGTAGACCAGTGAGTATGGCGTTTCTCCTGTGCTAGATTTTGGCGTCGTTCGGCATGCCCACAATACTTCAGGTAGTAGTTTGGGCCATAGCCCTTTAGATTCCTCGAGCTTCTTTTTCAGTATGTTCAGTACCACTTTGTTGGAGGATTCGGCTTGGCCGTTGGCGGCGGGATGGTATGGTGTGGAAAGTATCCGTTTTATTTGCCATTTTTCGAAGAACTGAGTTGTCCTTTTTCCAACAAACTGAGGTTCGTTGTCGCAGCTGATTTCCTTGGGGATGCCGAAGCGGCATATAATATTTTTCCATATAAAGGCGATGACTTCCTCCTCGCTTAACTGAGCGTAAGCACCTGCTTCCACCCATTTAGAGAAATAGTCAGTTAAAACCAAAAGAAAATGTACCTTTCCTCGTCCTGCTAGCATAGGCTCGACTATATTCATTCTCCATTTTATGAAAGGCCATGGCAAAGTGACGGAATGAAGGCATTCTCCTGGTTGATGTATCATAGGGGCGTATTTTTGGCATTGTTCGCATCTTCGAACATAATCTGCGGCTTTTTTTCATGGTAGGCTAGTAGTAACCGGTGCGGATGAGGTATCAAACGAGGGCACTATTTACCGTATGGGAGCCGCAGTGACCCTTGTGTACTTCTTCCAGTACTTGCCTTGTTTGATGTGGTCCGAGACATTTGGCTAGGGGACTATCGAATGTTCTCTTGTAGAAGTCATGATTTATTAGGCTATACTGGGCTGCCTGCACCCTGAGTTCTTTTGCTTCTTTCTTGTCTTGGGAAGTATTCCATCCTGTAAATAGGCTATAAAGCGATTACACCAGTCCCAAGTTAGGTTCATAGAAAGTACCTCAACGTGTTCTATGGCCGAGTGGAGGAGGGCGACCACATTTTCTTTGATGAGGTTCTTGGTGGCCGCAGCTAATTTGGCGAGGTCGTCCGTTTCAATGTTCCGTGCCCAAGGAATTTGCTCGAGGTGGCAATTGTTGAACTCCGGCATTAGTTTGTGAAATTTTGATTGATACATTTGTAGTCTATGCTCTTTTATTTGGAAAGTCTCGGTGACTTGATTCACAACGAGTTGAGAGTCGCAGTGGAGGATGAGTCGTCGAGCGTCGTATTTGAGGGCTAACTTCAAACCTACAATCACAGCTTCATACTCGGCCTCGTTGTTAGTCATCTCGGGGCATCGTATGTACTGGCGAATTATTTTGCCTGTAGGGACTTCGAGGATGAGTCCCGCTTCCGATCCCAAGGCGTTCGAGGCATCGTCGGTGTAGAGGATCTAGAGATCGGTACGTGGGGAAGCTCAAATTGCTTCTTGTTCCGCCTTGGGCAATATTTCCATGCTGAAGTCAGCGACGAAATCAACGAGCACCTGTGACTTGATGGTGATTCACGCTTGGTATGTTATGTTGTGCTCGCTTAATTCTATGGTCCATTTGGCGAGTATGCTTAGAGCTCAGGTTTGTGCTGGATACCCCTTAGGGGGAAGGTTGTTACTACCTTCATGGGGTGACATTGAAAATACGGTCTAAGCTTACGTGAAGCCACGACCAGTGCCAAAGCTAGCTTTTCAAGGTGAGGGTACCTTGTCTCGGCATCTATTAAAGTTTTGCTGATATAGTAAATAGGAGATTCCGTACCTTGGTTTTCACGAACTAGTACTACGCTGATTGCGATCTCGGATACTGCCAAATACACAAGCAGACACTCACCTGGGTCCACTTTGACGAGCAGTGGTGGTGAGGAAATATACACCTTTAACTTCCTTAGGGCGTCGACGCAATCCACGTTCCATTGCAACCTGTGGTCTTTTCTCAATACATTGAAGAACTTATGGCACCTGTCCGAGGATCGTGAAATGAACCTTGACAAGGTGGCTACTCACCCTATTAGCTTCTATACCTGTTTCTTGCTGCTCAGTACCTCTGGTATTGTGTCAGTCACGCCCTAAATTGAGGGACATGACCGGCGCCCGACCGGGTAGCCCTAGTCAAGCGGACCTAGGTACCTTTCCTAACCCACGTGTTACCCCTGTATTTTTCATCACTTATTAACCAAAGGATTAAGCAGTTTATAAATGAAATCACACTTTTTCAAACATTCACAACATGCTTAATTACTTAACAAATTTACAACTTACAAGGCCCGACATATATCTACATAAGTCCATAATCCCACGTTTTCTGTCTACGGAGCCTCTAAGATATGACAGG